>CAUYLG010058766.1:0-271132 GCA_963573385.1 Cacajao melanocephalus
AGTTGTCGGCCGGGCGTGATGGCTCACGCCTGTAATCCAAGCACTTTGGAGGCCAAGGCGGGCGGATCACCTGAGGTCGGGAGTTCAAGACCAGCCTGACCAACATGGTGAAACCCCATCTTTAAAAAAAAAAAAAAAAAAGTTAGTTGTCGTTGGGTGTGATGGCTCATACCTGTAATCCAAGGACTTTGGAAGGCCAAAGTGGGCAGATGGCTTGAGCCCAGAAGTTTAAAATCAGCCTGGTCAACATGGTAAAACCCCATCTCTACAAAAAAATACAAAACTTTAGACAGGCATCGTGGCCCAAGCCTGTAGTCCCAGCTACTAGGGAGGCTGAGATGGGAGGATCACCTGAGTCTGGGAGGTTGGCTGCAGTGAGCTGTAATCATGTCACTCACTGCACTCCAGCCTGGGTGACAGAGCAAGACTCTGTCTCAAAAAAAAAAAAAAAAGTTAGTTGTGGCCGGTTGTGGTGTCTCAAGCCTGTAATCTCAGCACTTTGAGAGGCCGAGGCGGGCGGATTGCCTGAGGTCAGGAGTTCGAGACCAGCCTGGCTAACATGGTAAAATCCCATCTCTACTAAGAATACAAAAATTAGCTGGGCATGGTGGCCCATGCCTGTAATTCCAGCTACTTGGGAGTCTGAGGCAGGAGAATCACTCGAACCTGAAAGGCAGAGGTTGCAGTGAGCTGAAATCATGTCACTGCCCTCCAGCCTGGGCGGCAGAGAGAGACTCTGTCTCAAAAAAAACAAAAGAAAAAAAATAAAGAAAGAAAAGTTAGTTGTCCCGGTGGTTTTTTTTTATGAAAAGGGAAATTTTCAATGTGGTGCAGACACACCCACTGATTCCCCTAATTCCAGGCTGTTAGCAAGAAAAGCCAAGGGGATTTTTAAAAGCACATGAGCCACATTCAGTGAATAAACTGGGCATGTGCTCCACTCTCCCCAGAATCTGACTCACGTTAACACACAAACCAACAAATTCTCCAACTGAAGCAAGAGTGCAGCCTGACCAAAAGGCCTCTTGGTTTGTAAGGGTCTTTATCTTTTGAGAGGATAGACACTAAAATAATTTGTACTGGTGGAGCACAGTGGCTCACACTTGTTGTCCCAGTACTTTGGGAGGCCAAGGTGGGCAGATCACCTGAAGTCTGGAGTTCGAGACCAGCCTGGTCAACATGGTGAAACCCCATCTCTAGTAAAAATACAAAAACTAGCCAGGTGTGGTGGCGCACACCTGTAATCCCAGCTACTTGGGAGGCTGAGGTAGGAGACTTGCTTGAACCAAGGAGGCGGAGGTTGCCTTGGCAGTGAGCTGAGATCATTCCACTGTACTCCAGCCTGGGTAACAGAGCAAGACTCCATCTCAAAGTAAATGAAATAAAACAAAATAAGATAAAATAAAATAAAATAGTTTGTACTGAATAAATGAAGAGTAGCTCAGAGGATGTAAAAGTGTAAACATTTCATTTGGTAAACGCTCTTTTAGTTTTTCTTTATACCTAAATATTTTAATGCAAATATAAACATAATATATCTTTTTATATAATTTATATTGTATCAATATAATATGTATATTTTCTCATAATAGCCTTTTTAATTATCAAGTAGCTGTATACTTGGAGATAATATACCATAATTCATTAATCATGCTACCATTTTTGCATATACATTTCTTTTCCAATTTTTTTTTTCTTTTTTTCTTTTTTTTTTTAAAGACGGGGTTGGTCAGGCTGGTCTTGTACTCTCGACCTCAGGTGATCCGCCCGCCTTAGCCTCCAAAGTGCTTGGATTACAGGTGTGAGCCACCACGCCCAGCCTTCTTTTCCAATTTTTTTTGCTGTTTTGATGTTTTTCCTTCATAGAGCTTTTCCCTTCATTTGAATTAAGGTGGCATTTTTGGGATAAATTCTCAAGAATTGCATAACTGGAGCATGGAATATGAATATTTTGTTTAAATGAATATATATTATCAGTTTGCTTTGCCAAAGAGTTGTATAAATTGACAATGTCAACAGCAATGAAAGGTGTTCTAATTTTATCATAAATTCACCAGCATAAGGTCCTGTCTTTAAAAAACCTTAGCTAACTTATAAGATACATGATGATTCTTTTTAACATTTACATCTGCTTACTGATGAGATTGGACATTTCCCCATAGATCTGTTTCCTATTTGTATTTTTACAAATAGGAAAATTGGGGGATTTGGGGTGATTATTGCCCATATCTTTCCCAATTTAGCTAGTGGGTATTTCACACTTTTAAACCATCAGGTCTCATGAGAACTCATTCACCATCAGGAGAACAGCAGTGGGGAAATCCACCTCCATGATCCAATCCCTTCCCACCAGCTCTCTCCCCCAACACTGGGGATTACAATTCAGCATGAGATGAGTGTGGAAACACAGAGCCAAACCATAGCAGAGGGCTCTTGTACCTCACACAAGAATTCGGGTGAGTCCATAGAGCAAAGCGAAAGCAAGTTTATGAAGAAAGTGAAGAAGCAAAAGAACGCCTCCTCCACAGGCAGAGTGGTGGCATGGGCGGCTTGCCTGAGTATACTTAGAGTTGTTTCTTGACTGTATGCCAAACAAGGAGGGGATTATTCGTGAGTTTTCCAGGAAAGGGGCAGGCAGTCCTTGGAACTAAGGGTTCCTCCCCCTTTTAGACCTTATAGGGTTACTTTCAGATGTTGCCATGGCATTTATAAACTGTCATGGTGCTGGTGGGAGTGTCTTTTAACATGCTAATATATTATAATTAACATATAGGAGCAGTGAGGACAATCAGAGGTGACTTTCATCACCATCTTGGTTTTGGTGGGTTTCGGCTGGCTTTTTTTCTCCCCCACATCCTGTTTCATCAGCAAGGTCTTTGTGACCTGTATCTTGTGTTACCACCCCTGCTGACCTCCTATCCTATCCTGTGACTAAGAATGCCTAACCTCCTGGAAATGCAACCCAGTAAGTCTCAGCCTTTTTTACCCAGCCCCGATTCAAGATGGAGTCACTGTGGTTCAAATGCCTCTGATAATTTCTCCTTATGTTTTAAATCTGAGAAAAGTGTCATTCTCCACATATTTGTTTAATGTTTTATTCTCATTCCTGATTTTCAAAAGCAATTTTTAATATCAAAAAAATTTTAATCTATTAATCCAATTTGTCTAGTAATATCGTGTCTAGTGATATTTCTCAAAGTGGGTCTAGAGATCATTTGTATTAGAACCACTTGGGGGCATCTGTCAAAAATCTAGCTTCTTGGACACCTCAGATTTGCTGCATCACAATCCAGTGAGGGAGCCGAATTCTAATCAGGAGAAAAAGCATCACATGAACTCAAACTGAGGGACATTGTACAAAATACCTGACTAGTACTCTCCAGGATAGCGAAGAGCATGAGAAACCAAGGAAAAGGCTGAAAATCAGGCATAGACTGTAGGAGACACGATGACTAAATATATGTGCAGTTCTGGATTGGATCCTGGAAACAGAATAAGGACATTTATCTAGAGAGAGAGAGACACACACACATATGTGTGAGCACTGCCTTTTAAAATGCATGGACTGACCCTACCCCAATCAAAGGAATACGCCCTGCCTCTTTCCCTCGGGTTAGAACTGAGTTATATCCCACTTTAGGTCTTGTCTCTTCTAGTGTAGATTATGACATTCATTGATGCCTAGCAGTAAAAAAGCACAGATTGGATTTGAATCCTGACCCCATCAGTTACCGAACAGGTGACCTTGGGCAAGTTACTTCACTTCCTTGTGCTTCAATTTCCTCATCTGTCAAATAAAAACGATAATCATATTTCTGTCATAGGTTATTGAGAGGATTAATATACTTGGAATAGTGCTGGGCATGGGGTAGATCCTATATAAGTGGTAGAAATTGTTCATTCATTCAGTAGTTAAAAATGCTTTTTCTATATGTCTGCAGTCTTATCTGTAGATAGATACACAATGATGGACAGGATTCAGCTCCTGCCTTCAAGATAATCTGCTGTAGAAATGGGGCAAAGCACACTTCTTCCTTGGGAAACTGCCTTTGCAAAAAGTTAAAACTGAGGAAATTATGACAGTGAGAGAAATCTGACGTGGCTGACTCCATCTTGTCTCTAGGCTCACAGGTTGGCTGTCTTTGCTCATCCCTAGGCGTGGGCAAGGAGAACTCATTGGGCAATTTATTAGCTCCAGCGGCTGCTCAGAGGCAGGACTCAAGATCTCTTCTACTCCAAGAATCTAACATCTAGTGGATGTTAGGATGAGCCAGTGTGTATAATTTGGGTTTTCCATGGGATGCTATGTGCACAAGGGATAAGCTACTACAACATGGAAGTATTTCAGTGGGATTCTGTGGTTTCTACTCTGCAAACTATCTTGAACTATATGAGATTAGAGGCCAAGGAAGAACAACGGGGGCAGATATTGATTTCCTGGAGAGATTGTCAGGTCTGTAGGTCCTGAAGAGACAGCCTATAGTACTCATGGTCCTTCCTGAGTTTGGGAGGGTTATAGATGTGAAGTATTGGATTTTGTATCTTCTCTATGTTTTCTTGCAATTATAAACAGGCCAACCAACTAATAATAGAAATGGGGTCTCACTGTTACCCAGGCTGGTCTTGAACTCCTGGCCTTTCTTGGCCTCCTAAAGGGCTGGGATTACAGGCATGAGCCACTGTGCCAGTTCTTAACTCTGCTTAAACATTCGAGTTGTTTGGGATGGAGACTGGAAAAATGCTGATGCCCAGGTATCTTCTGAAGGAGTCTCCTTTCATTGGCCTGGGGTGCAGCCTGAGCATTAGTTTTTAAAATCTGTCTCTCCTGGGATTCTAATGTGCAGGTGAATTTGACAACCAGTAGGCTAGAGGAAACATACTAGAACACACACACACACACACACACACACACACACACACACACAGATTTAATGTCTTGAAATGTGTCTGCTCAAAAGTCTCATTCAATAATTTCATGTCTTTTTATATAAAAGGTCACAGGGTATTTACTTCAAAGGAAAATGTCTTCTGATCTGGGAATGATCCCGTTAAAGGGAATAGCTCAACTCAAAGTCAAGGTCCAGCTTTTAAATGAGGTTTATATTCCCCTTTCCCCACAGTTCCTTCTTGCAATTTAAATCACATAATGGATTGTCATAAATGGAATCACAGTTTCCTGCAGGGACCCTGCTCTAATTATTGGTTGACTCTTGATTAAGAACCAAGCATGACATAAATTAATCAGAGAGACAAGTAGTGGTCTGCCAGAAGAACACCTATTCTGTGGTTAAAATCTCCTTATTACATATAATAAAACCACAGTTCAAGTCCAGAACGGGGGCCTCATGTGTCGCGGATTCAGATTATACAAAAGTTACCTAAACCTACATTAAACGAAGTTGCATCACATCAGAACATAGCCTCACCGTGTCACAAACTTCACTGAAAACTAAATCATGCCAGCTATGATAGTTACCTCAAAAGATTGTTCTGAGAATTATGATGAGATCATTTAAGTGAAAGAACTTATTGAAAATCACAATGATAACCACTGCTTTTTGAGTTTCGTTATCTGCCAGACCCTGTACCTGGCACTGAGCAGACGTCATTTCACTTCGTTCTCATGGTAACCCTTTGAGTGAGGAATTAACTCACCCCTCGTTCAACGCCACACTGTTGGGATACCAGGACTGAACCCAGCCCTTCCTCCCACACATGTCCTTCCCATAAACCCTGCTCTGTCTTTTACGAGTGCCATGCAGCTAAATGCAAGTATTGTGATTAATGTTCTCTTAGAATACAGAAAGTTACTCACAGGATTATTTGGGAAGTGCAGATAGCTTTAACAAGCTGCCTAAGGAGGTTAGAGCTGACAGTTTCATTTTCACTTATGAAAAACTTCTGACACTGATAGGGACATTCCGTCTTTCTGTTGCCCTTGGAGTCTTTGTGATAGGAAAATGTTTTTGTGTTTGATGATGAAGGTTGTTATTGAAAGACCTCAGATTTCAACTCTCCCTAGATCTCCAGGATATAAATGAAAAAGCAAGGTTTCAGAAACAATAAAATGCCAAACCATATATAAAAAAGAGGGAAAACACACAGGGTCCTGTTTGCTTAATTTTGTATGTGGAAGGCTAAAGCAAACACTAATAAAAATGGTTATTATTAGGGACAAGGGACATCTCAGAGAGGTGTGAAGGGAAGCTGAACTCTCTGAGTTCACATTTCATTGATTTGACTTTGGACTTTTGGAAATGTTTTATATAATTACACAATAAAAGTGAATAAAAACAGAAAACAATCGTTCAAAATGGAAAGTAAAGTGGAAAAAATTAACCTTGTTTATTTCTTAATTTCTACTCAATTTTATTGAGCAGATGGGTCAACCACATATAAAGGAACTATTTCATATGACTTTAAAATACTGTAATATAAATACATCTCTAGTGGATTATACCTTAATGGACCAAATAACTATAATAAAGTTTAAACTGTGTTCTATAATAATACTTATTAATCACATCTTTATTTGGTAAAAATATTGGTATTGTTCATTTGAAACATGTCTGTGTATATACATGTGCAAATAGATTATGTTAAAGTTATTAGGAACCAAGGTTTTCGGTTTAAAAGCATTGAAGCATAAAATTAAACAAGGTACATACAAACCCGGTAACTCTAAATTTAGGTTGACAATATTGATATGAACTCATGATATATTTTCTCTTATAAAAGTATTTCTCCTACAAGGTCATGCTTGTAATCCTAGTACTTTGGGAGGATGAGGCAGGAGGATTGCTTGAGGCCAGGAGTTCAAGACCAACCTGGCCAACATAGCAAGATCCCACCTCTAAAACAAAATACAATTAAAAATATTAGACAGGGGCCGGGTGCGGTGGCTCACGCCTGTAATCCAAGCACTTTGGAGGCCAAGGCGGGCAGATCACCTGAGGTCTGGCATTCAAGACCAGCCTGACCAACATGGTGAGACCCCCGTCTTTAAAAAAAAAAAAGTTTCTCACCACTGTTCACTAAAAGGTCTATAAATAATCTAGAAATGAGCATTTCTACCACTCAGATATTTGTCTCTAAATGCCAATTTCTGATAAAAGAAACCAACATTCTTTGGAGGAATAGCTGATTCTAGATTTAGGACAAGAAGTGAACAAGAGGAACCTAGAGCACATTGATTTACTAGAAAGCAAGGAGACTGTCAAAGCCTTGGAGGTTACATCATAAGAATTCTGGATTGGGAGGCCGAGGAAGGCAGGTCATCTGAGGTCAGGAGTTCAAGACCAGCCTGGCCAACATGGTGAAACCCCGTCTCTACTAAAAACACAAAAATTAGCCGGGCATGGTAGCACGCATCTGTAGTTATAGCTACTTGGGAGGCTGAGGCAGGAGAATTGTTTGAACTCAGGAGGCAGAGGTTGCAGTGAGCCAAGATTGTGCCACTGCACTCCAGTCTGGGTGACAGAATGAGGCTCTGTCTCCAAAAAAACACAAAAAAGAATTCTGGAAATCTGGAACTAACTTGAAGTGACTCTCACTGGGCAAAGAAAGATGGAACATTCTGAGATTCAAAAAGAATAATAACCACAGCAAATAGAATAACTGCAAGGAATCATGTATGTTAAAATCCACAAGTTAATTATAATACTGTAGTCCTCATTGTTCCCTTTTGGAAGATGCTCAGAAACCGAGTCATTATTTTAAAAGCCAATAAAGAAAATGAGTGAATTATTTATACTGTCTTGCCTGTGTGAACTGTACTTCAGGGTAAGCAAGTAGTTGTTGCAAGAGAGTTCTTTATGAAAGAATTTCAGATAATAAATGCCAAAGAACTAAGAATTTTAAATTACATTTTCAACCTCTAATGAAATAATGGATCCAGGCAGTGATCAGCAACGGCAATGGATGTCGTTACATGCAAAGCTGACAGGAAGCTTTAGAGGGTTGTGTCAGAGGCATTAGAACCAGAGAGATGCCATCTTGAATAGGGGCGAGGTAAAATGAGGTCCAGACCTGCTAGGCTGTATTTCAGGGTTAGGCATTCTTAGTCATAAGATGACATAGGAGGTTACATAATACAGGTCGTAAAGACCCTGCCAATAAAACAGAATGTGGTAAAGAAGCTGGTTCAAACCTGCCAAAATTAAGATGGTGATGAAAGTGACCTCTGGTCGTCCTCACTGCTCATTATACACTAATTAGAATACATTAACATACTGAAAGACACTCCCACCAATGCCATGACAGTTTGCAAATTGCCATCGTATGGTCTGGAAGCTTCCCTATATAGTTGAAAAGGGGGAGAAACCCTCAGTCACAGGAACTCCCCACTCCTTTCCCAGAAAATTCATGAATAATCCACCCCTTGTTTAGCATATAATTTAGAAAAAATCTGTAAGTATACTCAGTCAACCAGCCCATGCCACTGCTCTACCTATGGGGTAGCCATTCTTTTGTTTCTTTACTTTCTTAATAAACTTGCTTTCACTTTACTCTATGGACTCACCCTGAATTCTTTCTTGTGCAAGATTCAAGAAACTTGTGTTAGGGTCTGAATTGGGACCCCTTTCCAGTAACAGTTGGATGAGGGGAACAGTTCTTGAGCCTGTGACCGGTCATAACATCACAAAAAGAGGGACACAGTCATTGAAGTCCTTCTGGTGTATTCTTGCTGAAATGGCCACGTCTGAATCTGGTCATGGGATTAGGTCTGCCACCCAGTTTACAGGAAACACAGGAGGACAGAGAAGCATGGTTCAAATGGGATCCTATGGAAGACATCAGCAGACTCCAGAAGCAACTGGACAATGTCCTGGATTCTTCAACAGCTAAATCACCAGGAAATAAAAAGGGAAAGAAACTATTATGGGTTTAATGGGGTCTTCCCAAAATCTGTATGTTGAAGTCCTAACTTCCTTTACTTCAGAATGTGACAGTATTTGGAGATAGGGTCTTTGCCGAGGTAATAAAGTTGAAATGAGGTCATTAGGGTGGGCCCTCATCCAATATGACTGGGGTCCCTATAAGAAAAGGAGTCAGATACAGATGGGGAGAATGCCAGGTGGAGATTATGGCATAGCTACGGGTGATGCATCTGTAAGCCAAGGAACACCAAAGATTGCCAGCATGGGACAGAGTGTCCCTTCCAGCCCTGAGAAGGAGCCAGCTCCAGCAGCTTCTCATCACAGACTAACAGCCTCTAGAACTGTAAGATAATCCATTGCTGCCATTTAAGCCATCTGGTTTGTGGTACTATTTTTTTTTCTCTTGAGAGAGGGTCTCACTCTGTCACCCAGGCTGGAGTGCAGTGGCGCGATCTCAGCTCACTGCAACATCCACCTCCTGGGTTCAAGTGATTCTCATGCCCCCCAAGTAACTGGGATTACAGGTGCACACCACTATATCTGGCTTTTGTGTGTGTGTGTGTGTGTGTGTGTATTTTTAGTAGAGATAGGGTTTCCTATGTTGGCCAGGCTGGTTTCGAACTCCTGGTCTCAGGTGATCTGCCTGTCTTGGCCTCCCAAAGTCCTGAGATTACAGGTGTGAGCCGCTGCACCCTGCCAGGTTTGTGGTTCTTTATTCCAGCAACCCTGAAACCACCTTTGCAAAATTATGACCGAGACAGTGAAAGAGCTCTAACTTAACCAACTCCATCTTGCTTCTAACCTCCAGGCTGTCCTTGCTCATTCCTGGGCGTAGGCTGAACTAACTTTGAGAGAAAAGTAGTTTATACTTTAAATGGTAACAGCCCTTTCCCAAAGCAGACCTCCTTCTCGCCTGGGGACTAGATTGCCTTTGCAGGACTAACATTAGCCAAAAGATTAGTAATTATGGCTTAGGAGTCAAGCAGCTGGAGGCTCCAAGATCCTGACCCTCCCTAAACTGCTGCTAAGATCAGTGATTATTTTGCAGACCCTGCACTTGATGGATCAGCTGGCACCACCCAGTTCCATAAACTAGCTCACCTGATCTTGTAGCCCCCACCCAGGAACTGACTCAGTACAAGATGACAGCTCTGACTCCCTATGGTTTCATCCCTGACCAATCACCAGTTTTGGCTCACTGGCTCCCTTACCACCCACCAAATTATCCTTAAAAACTCTGCTCCCTGAATGCTCAGGAAGACTGATTTAAGTAATAATAAAACTCTGGTCTTAGGCTGGGCGAGGTGTCTCACACCTGTAATCCCAGCACTTTGGGAGGCCGAGGTGAGTGGATCACAAGGTCAGGAGTTCAAGACCAGCTTGGCCAAGATGGTAAAACCCCCTTTCTACTAAAAATACAAAAAACTGGCTGAGCATGGTGGCAGGTGCCTGCAGTCCCAGCTACTCGGGAGGCTGAGGCAGAGAATTGCTTGAACACGGGAGGTGGAGGTTGCAGTGAGCTGAGATTGTGCCACTGTACTCCAGCCTAGGGGACAGAGTCAGACTCTGTCTAAAAAAAACCAAAAAACCAAAAAAACTCTGGTCTCCCTCTCTCCCACATAGCCAGCTCTTAGTGAATTACTCTTTGTCTATTGCAATTCCCCTGTCTTGATGAATTGGCTTTGTCTTTGTCTAGGCAGCCTGCTTGGTAAACCCCTTGGGCGGTTACAACCTCAGTGAACTAAAACAGAAACCTATTGAATTAAAAGAGACTCAAGACATATTAATAAAAAGTGTTGTGTGACCCTAATTTGGATCCTGAGTCAAACAAATAATTGTACAAATATATTTTGTTGGGTATGTGATGATACTAAGAAAGAGCAGAGTTATATTGGAAACAGGTCTATAACGTAGGGAAAAGTCCACGTCAAGACAATGGATCACTCAGCAAGGCTAGTTACTTCCTGCTGGAAGGGTGCAACTCGCTGGCAGTCTTGCCAGGAAAGCACACCCGAACAAAGGAGACAGGGACATTTATAACTTTCACAACCTGACGCAACCGCTCTACTGCCGTGTCCAGTTTCCATTGGCTGGAATGGGACCTCACATTTTATGCCTGACCTGATTGGCTAAAAATTTGGAAATTTTCTAGAGGTAAAGGCAGAGGAGAACAAAGGAAAAGAAGTAACTTGTGGAATGCTTAGAGAAGCGATAACATTTTCAAATAAGGAAGGGGAATAAGCTATGACCTAAGACTTGCCTGTGCTTGTCCAGCCATGTCAGGGCAAATACCTACGGTAAAGTTTAAGAACTAAGAACATGGGACACACTTATTTCTTTATTATGACTAGCAGCTACTTTAAGATTATTAACAAAATCTCTAAAGTATATTAACCCTTGAAGAATCTGTTATGTATTAGTCATGAACTAGGAGGAAAGCTTTGAAGAGGAATCTTTCATTTATTCTTGTTTCCTACAATTGTTTAGGCATGGTAATGGCATTCTAGATATGTTAGAAAAAGTCCTTATTATTTAGAGATATGTATTGGAGTATGTATGGATAAAATGATAAGATGTCTGGGATTTGCAGCAAAATCCCTTCAGCCATCAGGTTCAAGACCAATAAATGAATATTGGCCAGTTGATAATGATTCTTGAAGCCGGGTGACTGACCGGAAGAGGCAGTGATGGACTGGGAAAAAGGCTGCGGAATGGCAAGCTCACATCTGAACCATTTGCCAACTTCTATGGGTTCTCGCCGTGGTTAATTTCAAGCTAGCCATGGCTTATCAGGCAGCTTGCAAAATTCCTAAATATTTAACACTTAGGTCTCAGGAGGTGGTAGTAAGGGCTGATTCTAACACAGTGCCATTCTATCCTTTCTATTTTGAGTATTTGAAATAGTCCATTTAATTAGGGGGAAAAAAACCCAGAATCTGGCCGACATTTCTACTTTTATTTCGTTTTTATTTTATTTTATTTTTTTTGAGATGGAGTTTTGCTCTTGTTGCCCAGGCTGGAGTGCAATGGTGCGATCTCGGCTTACTGCAACCTCCGCCTCCCAGGTTCAAGTGATCCTCCTGCCTCAGCCTCCTGAGTAGCTGCGATTACAGGCATATGTGCGCCACCATGTCCTGCTAATTCTCCATGTTGGTCAGGGTGGTCTTGAACTCCTGACCTCAGGTGATCCACTCGCCTCAGCCTCCCAAAGTGCTGGGATTACAGGCATGAGCCACTGCGCTTGGCCTCATTTCTACTTTTTACCCTGGAGTCTGGTGTTGGAGAAGGACACCTGGCCTTGGAAGTATAAGGACCAAGGGAAAGCTTCTCCTCTGCCCTCTAAAGGTTTGCAGCAAATGAACTTTCAATAAAATAGGCCGGCTTGTAAGAGAAAAAAAGCATTCACAATGTATTACCATACATATGGACCTGGGAGCCATACCAAGGCATGAGGCTTGAAGAGGGGCCAGATGGATGAAGCTTGAATACTCAGTATCAACCCAGGAGGCAGACATTATTTTGCAAATGATTCTTTTTGGAAGCTGGGAAGGACTGACACATTTCGAAAGGTGAGAGGCAAAACTGCACAGGAACAAAGGGTGTATTATTATGCAGATAAAGTCCCCTAGATAGTCTAGGCACTTCCCTTGGAAGAATAGATGAAAGGATATCTGGGTGTGGCGCTGACTCCCAGTCCCTTCTCTTCCCTGGTGATTAATCATTCCTGGTTATTTGAGGAGAGTCCTAGGGAGGGGTTCTTAAGACAATTGCATTTCTTTTGGAAAGTTTTTTCAGTCAGATAAGAAAATTCTAGGATGGGTGGTGTGGCTCATGCCTGTAATCCCAGCATTTTGGGAGCCCACGGCGGGAGGATCAGTTGAGCCCGGGAGTTCAAGAACAGCCCGGGCAACATAGGGAGACCTCATTTCAACAACAACAACAAAAGATTTAGCCTGGCACGGTGGTGCTTACTTGTAGTCCCAGCTACTCGGGAGGCTGAGGTAGGAGGATCACTTGAGCCCAGGACATTGAGGCTGCGGTGAGCCATGATTGCCCTACTGCACTCCAGCCTGGGCAACAGAGTGAGATTCTGTCTCAAAATAAAATATAAATAGAGAAATAAAATTCTAGACAGAGCGCTTCAGGAAAGACGATCAGAGAGGCAGGAAGTTGGGGGTATGTCAGAGAGAGACCTGCAGGCTGCTTCTTTAGTTCAGTATGTCTAAGTGCCACATTGTAGGGTATTGTTTTCTGAGCCCCAACAGCGGACACAGTCTCAGCTGAGTCCCAATTCTGCAATTTACTTGCTATGTGACCTTAGGTAGATCACGTAACTTCTCTGAGCCTTGTTCCTCAGTGGTAAAATGAGAAAAATACTACTTCATAAGGTTGTTGTGAGGATTAATTAAAGTAACATAATGGCTTTTAAAAATGTCAAATATTGTTAACATGGTAATTCTAGTTGTTGATTATCAGACCGAAGACTAAAAGGAAATGAATTTAAGAACTGACAGGAGACAGCTATTAGAATGTTCCATAATCCTGTGAAGGCCATAAAAATCATTACTAAGTCTTTAGCAAGAACTTTAAAAAGGGATCTTCCAGCCACCTTGGGAAATCACTAAGAGAGGCATTGGTGGTGTGGCAAGGACATTCGAGGGACTGAGTCCTGTGACAGGGGCGGCAGGCTTGCTGTCCACTAAGGAGGCTTGAATAAATGGAGTGTGAAAGAGAAAAACGTGGGGGAAACCTGAGCTGCAAAGTGTCAGCCCACATCACAAGGCTGGGGCGGCAAAGTGGGGAGTTTGGTGAATCCTTTTTGCAATGCAACTGACAGTAATTCCAGTGCACGTGTCTGAACTCGGGTTAGAGTAAGTATCGGGCAGCCCCGGTGAGTAGAGATGTCAAACAGAAGCCGCAGGCGAATGGAACGTGGTCCTTGAGGCTTCCATTCTGCCATGGACATTGACTGACACCTCTGGGAAAAGTTTGGAGTCGACATTTCTCTTATTTGAGCTCCCAATCCTAAGAAATGCTATTTTTTTTTTCTGTAAGTAAAAGAACACAATTCATAGTGGACACTGGATGTAATAGCTGTCTACTGTCAGTTCTTAAACTCATTTCCTTTTAGTCTTTGGTCTGATAATCAACAACTAGAATTACCATGTTAACAATATTTGACATTTTAAAAAACCGTTACGTTACTTTAATTAATCCTCACAACAACCTTACGAAGTAGTATTTTTCTCATTTTACCACTGAGGAACAAGGCTCAGAGAAGTTAAGTGACCTGCCTAAGGTCACATAGCAAGTAAGTTGCAGAATTGGACTCAGCTAAGACTGTGTCCACTGTTGGGACTCAGAAAACAATACCCTATAATGTGGCACTTAGACATACTGAACTAAAGAAGCAGCCTGCAGGTCTCTCTCTGACATACCCCCAACTTCCTGCCTCTCTGATCGTCTTTCCTGAAGCGCTCTGTCTAAAATTTTACTTTTCTGCAAGGGAAAGAACACAAATTCAAAGTGGACACTGGGTGGAGACTTCCCTGGGAGGAGGGGAAGGAGAGCCTGAGGCTTTGCTTCCCCCCTCCTGTTCACCTTTCTGGCAGAGCAGCGTCCTTAAAGGGAGCTGTCTGGAGGGCCCCAGCTGCTACATCCATGCTTACCTCAAGGGGTGCCATTTGCCTTATTATACTCTAGCCCAAGGTGAGGTCGATGGGGGTGAATGAACCAGTCCTCAGTTGTCGGCGGCACTGTAAACCTTCCTCTCATTTTAACAAGTGGTTCCTAAAGAAGAAAAAGCCTCTAGGACAAATAAAAACAAAACAAAAAGCCCCAGACGTAATGACAGAGTGGCAGGTGATGCTGCCACAAAGTTTTAGGGGCAAGATCTTGTCACTACTGTCATAAATTACAACTGTGTATAAGGCTGACTAAAGGCCACCCAGAGGGTGGGGATGCCCTAGCAAGTGAGGTTCCATTCATTTGTTCATTCATTCACTCATTCATTCGATGAAAGGATACTGAGCACTTCTTCTGATACAGACACTAGTGATGCTGAGATAAGGAGAGTATGACTCCAAGCTCTGAAGGCGACAGCGGAGTGTTGAAGTGTGTGGGCTCTAGGACCAGGATGCTGTGTGACCTTGGCCATGTCACTTGATGTCTCTGTGCATGACTTTTTGTATTGATGAAATGAAGAATTTAATAGAGTCTTCTTTCCAGGGAGATATGGTGAGGAAAAATGAGCAAATACATGAAAATTGCTTAGATTGCTGTCAGGTACCTGACATACATGCTTATGCTATTATTATTTATATTATTACTTATGCGCTGGTGGCAATTTTTCCAGATTTCTGGATATCGGAGTAAATACATAAATAAAACCTCCATCTCAGGCAAGTAGTCTAAAAAAAAAAATCCACAGACTGCCTTGTTGCAGTGCCTGGAATATGTCCCCTGAAATGATTTCAGGACCTATTCTCTCTGTAGCTAGAAGATGATTTGTCCAGATTGGGCATTTTTCATTCAAATAGCCCACTTTCCCTGCCAGCACCCTCCCGTACCTGACTCTGCTTCCACTGACACACAGAAGCAGGGCTGCTGGATCAGTTACTCTCTCAGTTCAGCCAGTGCAGCATATCTCAGCTTAGCCTTCAGCTCAGTACAGAACGTGCCTGTGTCCTCACTCATCTGGAGCCCATGCCTTTGTCCTGGTTTCCTGACAAGACCGGGCAATTCATCTCATCTGATCTTCTGCACACAATACCCATGATTCCTACGCATCCCTGTTCCTAAAATCCTTGAAGCTCCTACCCGGGAGGATTTCCACTGGGAAGAGGAGAAATCGTGGCCTATCATCATGTAGCAGTCCAAGCTCTTGAACAGTGGCATGCGTGGGGTTTCAACAAAGAGAATCTCATGAACTGGGTTTGCTGAGGAAGTGGCTCTGACTTGGGAGCCTTTGGATTTCACCCGGTGAATGAGACAAGGGAGGTGGGAAGGGGTCATCCTGTCCAAATGGAAATTGTTAATATTGTCCCCTGCAGCACCTGCTCTTCCCTATGTGTAAATAAAATAGAGAATTTTATTTGTTTTAATCACCTCTTCTTCTTCCCATTAGTGAAGGAGGGAGTCCCACCCTAGGATTACAGGGGTAGCCAAAGACGCACACTGGCAGATGAGACCTGCTGCAGTGGATTAGTCCTATATGCTCACAGCATGGACGAGGAGGATGTGGCATGCCACACGGGGCCACAGAGAGGTTGCACTCCAAGCAGAGTGAACAACCAGGGGCTATGGACGAAGGCAGGCTTTGTGGCAGCAAGAAGGTGGAGTGTGCCTGGTTCCCACAGGAGGATGTGACTGGCTTGTTTGAATAACTGCATGGACTGGCAGAGAACTGAAACCCACTACTCACAGATAAGCAGAAATGCATCTGTTTCCCTTGAAAAGGAAGGCTGTTTGGCTCGGGGCTCTTACCTGCAGAAGCACAATGGGGAGGAGAACTTGGAGCCAGGCCACTTAAGGACCTCGCAATTTGACCAGATGTCAAGGCCTCGCATAATGTAAATTTTAGGCCCTACACCACATCATCAGCTACTTGGTGGGGCAAGCCAGAGTGTGGGTCTAACACTTGACCCCTTCCTCTTTCTCACCATGCACAGCCAATCAACCACTACATTCTACTGTTGGTCTCGTTTTAATATATGCAATCCACCCACTTCTCACTGTCTCCACAGTTCCAGTCACTTTCTTTTTTTTTTTTGAGACAGTTTCTCTCATGTTGCCCTGGCTGGAGTGCAATGGCGTGATCGATCTTGGCTCACTGCAACCTCTGCCTCCCAGGTTCAAGCAATTCACTTGCCTCAGCCTCCGGAGTAGCTGGGATTACAGGCATGCACCACCATGCCCAGCTAATTTTGTATTTTTAGTAGAGACAGGGTTTCTCCAGTTGGTCAGGCTGGTCTTGAACTTCCAACCTCAGGTGATCCACTCGCCCCGCCCTCCCAAAGTGCTGGGATTACAGTCATGAGCCACAGTGCCTGGCTTGTCACTTTCATTTCTCATGTGATTTTTGCAAAATAACCTTCAGCTCTTTCTGAAGATCTACAGCTGCTGGCCCCTATAGACTTCTTCCTCCCCAGAGCACCCAGCTTGGTGAGCACAGCACATGCCGTTTCCACCTTACTTGCAATCTGGGTCAGGCGCTATTGTGCAGTACATGCCTTACACACCTGTGTGGCAGCCTTTGCTTTTGTCTGTAATCCTGTTTCCCCTCTTACTGCCTATTTGCTTTGGGACAAATCTAAACTCACTGCCTGGGGGTGAAAGGCCTCTTCCTTCCTGCTTCACCTCTCTCTCTCTCTCTCTCTCTCTCCTCTTGCACATTTTTCCTGCATCGGCCACAGTAAGCTGGTTCCAGTTCCTAGATAGTCACTGTCTACCTCTGGGCCTTTTCACATTCTGGTCCCTTTGCTGGGCTACTTTTTTTTTTCCCAACACAAACTCAGTCTCCAAGTCTCAGGGGAGCCCTCACTTCTCCCATAAGCTTCCTTGGCTCTGGCTGAGCTTGATTTGGGCACCTGCAATGCACCCTTGGGCTTAATCCTGTCATATACTTCCTATGTGTGAGTATTTGCTCCTCTCCCTACTAAGCCCACAAGACCCTCAAGGTCAGGAACTGTATATTTTCACCACCACACACTGCCAGCCTCAGGCACAGTGCATGGGACAAGGAAAACACACAGTGAATCTGTCAACCAAAGGAGGGCCATTCTACTCCGAGGAAAAGTGCTGGTTGTCATCAGTGATTGAAGACTTACTATGGGCCAGCTTTAGTGCCAAGGAGAGAAAGAAAGGGAGAGAGGAAATAATTTCAACTATATATATATATATATATATATATATATATATATGATCAATTTCTCTCTCAGGTCAGCCGGTGCAACACATCTCAGCTTAGCCTTCAGCTCAGTACAGAACATGTGTGTGTCCTCACTCATCCGGAGCCCATGCTCTCGTCCTGGTTTCCTGATGAGACCAAGAAACTCATCTCGTCTCATATTCTGCACACAACACCCACGATTTCCGTACATTATGTTCAAATATATATATATATATATAAATATATTATATTTATATATATAAATATATAAATATATATATAAATATATATATTTGAACATATATATTTATATATATATTTGAACATATATATATTTATATATATATTTGAACATATATTTATATATATATTTGAACATAATGTCCCCCAAGTAGGTTTGCAAATATATATTTAGTGTTTGCAAATATATATTTGAACATAATGTCCCAAGTGGGTTTGAATGGGAGATAGGAGTTTTCACTTTTCTCACCTGATTTCAGATCACCAGCCTCTCGTATAAGCACGTTGCTTCTTTGAGGGCAATTTTAATGTTTGCAGATAGGCATTTTTCATATGAAATGCCAGCCAACGGCTCTCAGCCAAAGAAAGAGTGATCTGTCCCAGTGCTGGCTGGAAGAACCGGCCGCGTGGCAAGCTTTGGAGAGATCACAGATTGGTTTCCAATATGGTGCCTGTCTACATGAGATTTCAAGGGTAACTTTGAGTCCCTGCTTTCATTAAATGTGCTGACTTTAGACCTATCCATTGCCCCAGACATGATCCCATAGCAGTGGGCTCTGGCTTTGCCATTTTGAGTTTGGCTATTTTCAAGACAATTTATCAGGTAAACCCCAATTCTAAGTCCTTTTTGTTTCAGACACTTTTCCTTGCCTGAAGTGTATGGCTCATTCTCTCTTTGCTGGTGACTATTGTGTTAGCGATGGTGAGGAATAAAGGAACCAGAAATACTGAGTTGTAAAATTTAGAGCTAAAAGCAACTTAAGCATTAGGTGATCCAAATCCCCCATTTTACAATAAGAGAGCCAAGGCCCATGGAAAGGTACAAACGTGTGAAAACCACAGGATCGATACAAAGAAACTCAGGTCTGCTTCTTTATTCAGTGCTTTTTGAAAGGAGTTTCAGATCAGGAAAAGCCCAATGGATGCAGATATATTTGTGTTTGCTCTTCAGTTGGTCATGAATAATGCTGCTCACTTATTGTCTGCATTAAATGCCAGCCTTGGAATTAGGGCTTTGATAGAATGATTAAATTTGTACCTTCATAAATTTTGAATTTAAGTTTGTGAATAACTGAACGAAATATCTGCCTCTCAGGTAAAGATGAGATGGAAATACTCCTTAAGGTAGATTTGGTATCACAGGAGTACAGATTCCAGAGTTTCTAGTGGAGATCTTGGAATTCACACCTCAGTGGGCTTCACAACTTTAATTGCGAGGTTTTGAAAAAACCTCCAAAAAGAAACTGTTGCTTGAAGCCTATGTTTAAGGAAACACAGATGTAATATTGATGCTCACAGCTACTTAAGAAGTAATGCCACGCAGCTCTCCCAAGCGATTTATTGGACAGGTCTAGAGGTTTGCAAAATAGATTTTATTCCATTTATATTTTGGTTCTTAATCCTCTTTTACGCCAAATACTTCACATTTCCATTTAGAATTTCAGAATCTATTTAAATAAATCACTAAAGCTTAATGGAAAATCAAAATCAAATTAAATAAATGAGCTAACTATTCAGCTGCTAAGTTTTACTTTAGCCATTACAAGGTTGGGAAAAACCACAGGGCAATTTATAACTAACCCGACTGCTCAGCGAGAGACCTCTATATCAGCTGTCCCCTCCTAGGCATACTCAACCCACCTCAAATGACACATGGAGAAAAACATCTGTTCTTTGACAAATACCTACATAAGAACAATTTAAATTGCAAACCCAAATCAATATCAAATGCACATCCTGCTGCATTTTAAGTAGAAATAGGGGAGATAGCAATGTAGAATTCATTGCAAATCATAAAAGTTTATTTACGAAGCCTAATGCTCAGAAGGGAGTTAAACCCCTTAAAATAGAGTGCTTCATAATGTTGAGAATTAAAGGAGTAGCGAATCTGAGTGAAGAAACCATGTTTTCCTGAACCCATCTTTGTCTTCAGAGTCTCTAAGGTTCACCAGCATCTCCAGAACTCTCTGTTTTTTCTCCCACCTTCTTCTTTATTAGCAATGCTGTTATTCCATCTTTAGGATCACTGCCAGACCAAAACTTCCTGAAAAGGTAACTTCCCTTTATCTGTTTGTTTTTTTTTTTTTTGGGGTTGGAGTTTTGCTCTTGTTGCCCAGGCTGCAGTGCAATGGTGAGACCTCGGGTTCACTGCAACCTCCACCTCCTGGGTTCAAGCGATTCTCTTGCCTCAGCCTCTCCAGTAGCTGGGATTACAGGCATGCGCCACTAAGCCTGGCTAATTTTGTATTTTTAGTAGAGACAGGGTTTCTCCATGTTGGTCAGGCTGGTCTCGAACTCCTGACCTCAGTTAATCCACCTGCCTTGGCCTCCCAAAGTGCTGAGATTACAGGCTAAGCCACCGTGCCTGGCCAATTTCCCTTCATCTCTTGAAGCTGTCTTGTCCTTGTTTTCCCAATCCTTCTTCCCTTTCTTCTCTGTCTTTACTTCAATATGTTGAAGGCAGTTTTAGCTGGTGGCACAACCTCAAATTCTAATGATTTATGAAAGTAAATTTCTGAGTTCTGAGACTGTAGGTCAGCTGTGCCTCAGCTGTGTCTCACCTGAACTTTCTGGGCTCCTCTAGACTTGATGGGGTTTGGTTGTAAGCGTCAGATCAGGTTCAAGTCTGCTCTGTGTGTTTTTCATTCTGAGACCCAGGCTGGAGAAGCAGTGGCCGCCTGGGGCATCCTTTTCTCATGGAGAGTAACAGGAGTGCCAGATAGGAAGTGAAAAGACACAGTCCTTCTGAGTCTGTCTTTGTGCTGGCATGCCACCATTGTGCCACATCCCATTCGTTGGTCAATGTACATCCAATGGCCCAGCCCAAAGTCAAGGAATGGGGAGATGTATTCCATTCAGGATTATGCGCCAGGAGCATGAAGACTGACTGAAGACTAATAGAATCTACAATAGGTAGGAGGAGGTGGAGTGCAGCAATCCCTCAATCACTCATATAAAGAGACATAAAAAGCTGGGCGCAGTGGCTCACGTCTGTAATCCCAGCACTTTGGGAGGTCAAGGCAGGCGGATCACGAGGTCAGGAGATCAAGACCATCCTGGCTAACATGACAAAACCCCGGGTCTACTAAAAATACAAAAAATTAGTCGGGCGTGGTGGCGTGTGCCTGTAATCCCAGTTACTAGGGAGGCTGAGGCAGGGGAATTGCTTGAACCTGGGAGGCATAGATTGCAATGAGCCAAAATTATGCCAATGCACCCCAGCCTGGGCCACAGAGCAAGACTCTGTCTCAAAAACCAAACAAAAAACATAAACTAGTTCTCCAATGTTTATTTTGCTAGGGATGCTCTGCCCTTATTTCAGCACTCAAGGGTAGTGCCTCAACTTCTCTGGAAAGAGAAGGCAGACAGAAATATAACTAGCCAGTAGTCATCATAATAATGCTTGGAATTTATTGTGCAATTGCCATGTGTACCGGTACTTTATACATATTCATGTATTGAGTACCCATATCGGACTGCAACAAATGTAACTTTTTATGACTACACTTAATTTCTATTTCAGTTTCTGTTTAGTGCTCTCATTCCAAAGCGTTTTAGAAATCGAATCTTTTTCCCAGCAAGGGTGGAGGTGATGGGGCGGGGTGTGGCGTGGTTATCACCTGTCCATGCCGGAGTGGTCCTGTGCGTCCTCACTCCCGCCTGGCCTCCAGTCATCCATGTGTGTAGCACTGCCACTGCCCCCACCTCACTCTGATGAGGCCCCATGGGTCTGGCTCTCCTTGGTCACTCCTTTGCCCTTCTGGGGAGCAGGGACAGTATCTGGCTGTGTTGGCACAGTCCCTTTCTGCCTGGCTACATCACCCAGCAATTTCTGCTCTATTGCTTCCCCCCATGCTGGGCTCAAGGGACTTTGAGGTCTTAAGGTCTTCAAAGGTTTCACACATGTTCTTGGGTCTGTAAAGATTTTGAGGTTCCTATGAGTCATCCTTTCCTCAGTGGGCTTGGCCCAAGATGGGGTGGAGAGGGGCAGGAGGCAGAGCTTTTTCTGGAATTACGTTACGATGGTTAACTCTCTTCATTCTTATCAGTCTCTTCTCTCAACCTGTGGAATCGTTTCTGGGTTCATTTGGGGTGATTTGGCTTTATGGAATGTTCCCCAATGTGTTGTTTATGACACAATTTATGTCCTGATACCTTCATCTTTATCGCAGGCAGAAAAGTTCGTTTTGAGGCAGATGAAAGAGTTCTCCAACTTTGACTTAGTGAAGAAGTGGAAAAAGGAGAATTCATAGGATTCAAAAGCTAAAACTTTATTCTCTAGGTTAAACTGGCTCTACAAAAACAGCAAGTTTTAAGTGGAAAAGGGCAAAAGTTTGTTTGAGCTGCTGTAACAGAAATACTAGAGACTGGGTGGCTTTTAGATGACATCTATTACTCACAGTTCTGGAGGCTGAGAAGTCCAAGATCAAGGTGCTGGCAAATTCAGTACCCGGTGAGGACCTTCTTCCAGGTTCAAAGATGCCATCCTCTTGCTAGGTCCTCACGTGGTGGAAGCAGCAAGAGTGTGCTCTCTGGCCTCTTTTGTAAGGGTACTGATCTCATTCATGTGGGCTCCCCCTTCATGACCTAATCACTTCCCAAAGGCCCTACCTCCTAATACACATTGATATGTGAATTTGGTGGCAAGGGGGAGACAAAAACTTTCAGTCCCTAACAGGGGTCTTCTGGCATCGCAACTCTAGTAGGAAGATTGCAAGAACTTGTGTGGGACCAAATCAAAGAGAATTTCTAACAGGATCGTCTGTTGGGTGTTGGGGAGATGGCCTCAGTTTGTGGGGCAAAGTGGGGATTGAGCACTTTCAGCTCTTGCTACAGAATGCATTCCAGATGGAGAGAGTTTGAGACAAAGTCCACCCCCAGCTCCCAGAACTGGATCCACAGAGGTCCAAGACAGTGGTGAGAGGCTACACTGAACTCACTGATTGTGCAGCCTTGGAGTTTGGGAAACAGACTTCAGTATCTGGGTGCCTAGAAAGCATGTATAAACACAGTGCAGTCCCTCTCAGCTTCTGAAGAGAGCTGATGAATGTCAACAGCCATTCCATCATGTCTGATTCTGCCTTAAGCAGTACTTCTTCTATTTCAAAGGATGTTACTCCATAGCTGAGCATTGGGGAATAAACTTTTGTGACTAGCAATAAAAGGCATGTTCACACACACCCATATGCCATACACACACACACACACACACACACACACACACACACTGTCTACATAAACGATTGACCTGGGCGAAACATCTCATTCTCTTTATTCTCTGTTGGAACCACATAATTTTCTTTGCTCTCACTCTTGGTTTCTCTCTCATTTGTCATGCATTGTGGTGTTCTAACCAAGTAGTATTCTTGCTATTATCACCAAGGAATAGGGAATAGGAAATCAGGCTTTTTTCTTTATTCTTTTTTGATATAACTGTTCACCTTTTTCAGCCTCAATGCATTTTGAAAGAAGTTGGAAGTTAGAACACTTCTTGAAGTACGACTGTTTGTTACTTAGCTTGTCTGATCCTTGTAAAATAGGAATAATGGGAATATTGATCAGAAGAAAAAGGGGAGATGCAAATCTGCACATGGGGCATCACCCTATTTGCATTAAAATATATACATAGAAACTTACTGGAAGAAAATATGCCAAGATGTTGATGGTGGTTATCTCTGGGCTGTGAGATGACGGACAGATCTGAATTTCTTCTTTATTTCTTCTTTATATCACCCAGCTTGATCGCTCTTTTCACTAAATTTGTTTCCAAATGACTTTTTCTGTTTCCAAAATCACATTCATTCCCAAAGGACAAAGACTTGCTGCCTTTAACAATATATTTTTTTAATGTATAGTAAGGCTTTGAAGGAAATCATTAAAAGATTTTCAGCATAGTTTTGACCACTGGCAGTTCTTTGGAATAAATGGATAAGGTGACTAATTTGAAGGAACAAGATTCATTTTGATGTATAATTTCTGGCATATTGCAAAATCAATTGTGGTGTTTTGATAGCCATGCCTATACTTGAGGGGAAAGCAGGCTTTGTCCATTGTTCTTTTGATATTTTTTTGAACTCCAGATCAATGTACCATGTGAATGTAGTAATCTGACCAGTCGTCTGGAAAGTTCCTGTATATGAAAAGTAAATCTGTATCTTAAAAAAACACCCTTTCATTGAATGCTTTAATATAAAACAAACCTTCCTGACTTGTTGTATAAAAAGAGGAACTATACTACATTGAAACCAAACTGTGGAAAAAAAATGTGGTTCTGAAGAATATTCTCTGGTCTTAAAAATAGAATATGAAAATCAAATATGATCAGCTGTCATACACAAAAGTATATTTTATTAATAAAAAGGAAACATAAGAGCACTGTCAAACTGGGAGTAAACATTTGCTTTACACAAGGTTTTGCTTCACAGGCTTTTAAAACTTGATCTTACCCAAAAGGCCGAGAAGTGATTCACAGGCCTTTTAAATAGGTGCCTTCACTATCTCTAACTTATTTCTATTGGCATATTTTGGCTGGGAAAGAGAAATGCTTATATTTACTATCTCATGGAATTGATACTTTGAATATCATGTGTATTAAAAGATGATAAGGCATATGACATTGAGTATTAATAGATCAGAAATATTTATCTGATTGACGACTCAGATTTGCTTTTCCAATGGACACTCCATAAATATTTGAATGCCTCTTATGTCTACTGTGTGCATAGCCTTATGCTAATTCCATGAATACAATGCTAATGTGTTTCCAGCTAACATCTGGAAACCTTATTCTGCCAAAAATGAGAGATCACAGTACAGAATGTTCCCAATAAGGGTATTTTATTTTCCATCCTGTACTCACATGGTTCCTGTTCTCAGTGACTTTATAGTCTTGTCGAAACGGCTTCAAATATGCAAATATTGAGTAATATATCAGGCTGAGTTCTAAAAAGTGTTATATTGACTATGGACAGGGGCCCAAGTATAGGATACACAAAAAAAGTATTTGGGGTGGTCAAATTATAGAGAGGCTAAAGGAACCAAGGAAGATGTCACAAAAGAGGTGGTTTGAGGCGTGTACCATGCATGGATCAGGTAGTCATTTGTCTCTAGTCCAAATCAGACCTCATTTTGGCAATTTTATTCATCATCAACTACCACAATAATGTCGTATAACAAGTAACGCCCCAAGTCTCACTGGCTGACACCACAAACATTCGTTTTTTTTTTTTTCCACAGGCCTATGGATTGGCAGGGACTCAGCTGATCTTGGTCGGGCTCTGCTGGGCATGGCTCCAGGCTCCAGGTCTACTTTGGACCTGCTTCATATATTTTGTTTGGGAACTGGCACCACCTGGGGCATAGTCTCATGGTGATGGTAGAAATACAACAGGCCAAGTCAAATCATGCAAGCACATTTAAAACCTCTTTTACATGACTTCCACTGGCATCTGTTATTCAAGGCAAAGCCCATGGCTGAGCCAAGCTTCCATGGGGTGAGGAAAAACACTGGGCTCATTCTAGGAGAGCCACTGCAAAGTCACATGGCAAAGGTCATGGGTGCAGAATTCTGTAACAGGGAGAGAGTGAAGAATGGGAAACAAGAATTCAATATACCACAGTCACATTTTTGAAAAAAAAAATAGTGGAAAAATGCAAACAGTATAGGAAAAAAACAAACAAACAAAAAACATACAGTACAGGAACCAAGTGAAGAATGCAGGTGGAGAGAATCATGTTTAGCTGGCCTGAAATGAAAAGACTAACAGTAGTCACATCCACCGCTATCTTTGAGTTTGGAAGTTGGCGAGGGGTCTAATGCTGACCGGTGGACCTTCCTGGCTGCAAACAACAACAACAACAACAACAAAACAACAACAACAAAACGGTAGACTGGAGTTAAATGAGACCTTGAGTTGGAAGAAAAATCTTTCTTCTTTGGGAGGTAAAGCCCAGGCAGCAGTAACTGAAAGAGGCAGAGTACTAGGGAGTACTAGCTCTTCAGGGAGAGCTGAAAGGAGAGTGAGCTGTGCTTGTCTTGCTGAGGTGCCTGGACAAGATGAACATTTCAAGCCTTTTTCAGTTCCAGGTTTCTGTGATGTCAGTACTACTTCCCTTGGCAAAACCCCACAGTGGCCAAGCATCACAGTGCCGCAAGTGAAAAGACCTGTGACGCCCTTTATAGGTTCTTCTTTTGGTTTCTCTGGCAGGAGGCAGATGGAGGAGGAGAGAAAGGCCAGAGGTCTGTTTTGGGGTTGTTGTTTCTGGTTGTCTAATTGATGCCAAGACATCACCCCTTGAAGCCTGGTTCGTGACACCCGGCTGCATGGCATACTTGAAGGGCATGATATGGGGATAACAACAGACCCCTGGCTGAGCACAGTGGCTCATGCCTATAATCCCAGCAATTTGGAAGGCCGAGGTGGGCGAATCACCTGAGGTCAGGAGTTCGAGACCAGTCTGGCCCATGTGATAAAACCCTGTCTCTATTGAAAATACAAAAAAAAAAAAAATAGCTGGGTGTGGTGGCACATGCCTGTATTCCCAGCTACTCAGGAGGTTGAGGCAGGAGAATCACTTGAACCTGGGAGGTGGAGGTTGTAGTGAGCTGAGAAAGTGCCACTGCACTCCAGCCTGGGGGACAGAGCAAGACTCTGTCTGAAACAAACACACACACAAACAAACAACAAAAAAACAGACCCCTGATTTGTGTCAACTGCACTCCTACAAAGGCCAGCTTCTATTGCAACTTTCCCCTACAGATCACAGGACCTCAGAAGTCATCTAGGTGGAGCTAAAGCGTTATAGAACCTCATTATCCTTCGGTATTCTCAGTGTACAATGAGGATAATACCAGCTACCTCAAAGGATTGTAGTGAGGATTAAATGAGAAAATATATATGAAGTTCCAGTACGGTATCCAGCACAAAGTATTTAATAAATGGTAACTTTACACACACACACACACATACACACACACACACACACACACACACACCCATAAGCATCCCAGTATTTGGAAGCAATCAGATAATTTTTTTTTTTTTTCATTTTCAGAATTCCGTTTGGTGTTTGGTGTTGTACAGACAGTGCTAGCCTCAGGCAGTGCTGCAAGAGCAGATCAAGGCCCTGATTAAAAAATTCCTCAGTGGCTCCCAGCTGGATATGGCTGCTTACAAAGTCCTTACAAAGAAATGTTTATCAATAGGCAACATTCTCTGGCCCGGCCCAACCATGGAGGTAAAGCAGGGAATCTCACAGGCATCCCCATCCCCATTGCCCTCCTGCGCCCAGACATACGCTTGGCCCCAGAAAGGCTCTGACTTGCTCCGCGGGGAAGATAGCATTGTGTCCATTGCTGTGGGCCCCATGGTTTGAAGCATCATGACTTGGAAACTCTATATACCCAATAAATGAATGCTTGTTGAGTAACTGACCGAACATGCCCCACGTCGACCTATCTCCTCAATGCACATCCACCATCCACCTCAGCTTAGGGACCTCGCTGATTTTCAGAACATGGGCTAAAAACTACCATAGGGTATCTAATCATACCTTCTGGGTAGAAGGTGTTCTCTCGTAGGAGGTCTTAGCCAAGTTTGAAAATAGGGGCTTTGGATGGAATGAGCTGCATAATGGACAGCACTGGCTGGACCAGCCACTGGGGGTGTCTCTGGCTGAAATTTGACTAAGCTTCCATAGACCTTACACCAGATTTACTGAGAATGTTGATTTCTCTGCTAAAGCTTACACGTCAATTCGGGGAACTTCCCCATAAGTGTTGTGAGACTAAACGTGGCTTCTTGTGGGTTCCACATGGGAGCTCACCAGGATGTCGCCTTTGTAAAGGTCTGCCTGGTTTCCTGTAGCTAGTGGTCAATACCAGCAGCTGTACCTGTGCCCAGCACTGGGAGGCTCGGCCTGGGCCCTCACCTGGCCATAGGCTGCCAGCATCACTAGTTCCTCCTGCTTGGCACCTAGCGGCTGCCTTTTTGGCCTCTAAACTTTCTTCCTTGTGTCCTCAATCCCTGCAGCTCACCATTGGTCCATCTGCCAATCACTCGCTTTAATCTTTTTTTTTTTTTTTTTTTTTTTAGATGGAGTTTTGCTCTTGTTTCCCAGGCTGGAGTACAATAGCACTATCTTGGCTCACGTCAACCTCCGCCTCCCAGGTTCAAGCAATTCTCCTGCCTCAGCCTCCCGAGGAGCTGGGACTACAGGCACCCACCACCATGCCCAGCTAATTTTTGTACTTTTAGTAGAGACGGGGTTTCATTATGTTGGCCAGGCTGATCTCGAACTCCTGACCTCGTGATCTGCCCACCTCAGCCTCCCAAAGTGCTGGGATTATAGGTGTGAGCCACTGCACCCTACTACTTGTTTTAATCTTATCTGAGTAGATACCCCAGGTTATATATTTCACCCAACAGAACTTGAGTCCCAATTCTCATTTCCTTCCTTTCATCCATGAGCTTTATGTGGGAATTTGCATGTACAGTTGTGCCTATGAATTCAGAGGCCCCCCACCGGGGGCCAGGTGGTCATGTTTTGAGTGAGGCGGGCGAGCAGCTTGAGAAGCCAGGGCAGGAACAGCACGAACCTCTGGGTGAATCCTTTGCTTCCCTGCTTTGGAGGACACCTGTCTGCAGAGCAAAAGTTCTCTTGTGGTAGGTATATGGCAGTGTGGGGCCCTAAATGGTCACTGGAACCCACCCCCAGGTTTCTAGCTGCACTGGGTAGGGGTGGGTGAAAGGAAATTGAGGGCACGTCAGCCTCTTATGCCTGGACAAAGAGGGCACGTAGGTCACAGTGCTCGCCAGGTGTTCTCAAGTCTTGCTTGTTTGTTGTCAAGAGAAGGCAGAATTCTGCATTGAAAAGAACCTCTGTGATGGCCAATTAAAACAGCCTGTGGGTTTTTTCCAGGCCCGTGCACTGCTGGGAGAGGACGCTGGCTTACAGAGGCCTCTCCTGAGCCTCAGTCCTTCTACTCCCAGGAGCAGTATTGTTAGCCTCCCTTTCCATGCAGAAGGCCACTGATCCACACAAGTGGGTGGATGTCAGGATCTGGGCCCACATCTTCTGACTCCAAGTCCATGTATCTTGCTGCCATGTGGCTGATTTCCCAGTTGCTGAGTTTGCTCAGTGCACATCTTGATGGCTGATACCTGCAATAACAGAAGCTTCATTCAAGTCTCATAAACCCTGAGTCTCAAGGTATGAAACATATTAGGCCATGGGAGGGGGCCTAGCTTGTTTTCTCTCACTTTCTCTTCCACCAGGGACGTAAGCTGTATCATGGGTGAAGGCCATCTGTCACACTGACTGTGTAATCTGAACTTGGACTCAGAGGTTCTGAGTATTTCTTTTCTTTCTTTCTTTCTTTCTTTCTTTCTTTCTTTTTTTTTTTGAGATGGAGTGTTGCTCTGTTGCCCAGGCTGGAGTGCAATGGCATGATCTCAGCTCACTGCAACCTCTGCCTCCCAGGTTCAAGCAATTCTCCTGCCTCAGCCTCCTGAGTAGCTGGGATTACAGACACCTGCCACCATGCCCAGCTAATTTTGCATTTTTAGTAGAGAAGGTATTTCTCTATCTTGTTCAGGCTGATCTTGAACTCCTGACCTCAGGTGATCCACCTGCCTTGGCCTCCCAAAGTGCTGGGATTACAAGTGTGAGCCACCATGCCCAGCTGAGGTTCTGAGTCTTAGTGCCACCCTTGCTATTATCTTCCAGCATGATTTTAGGCTTGTGCTTTCACTCTACTGAGACTCAGATTCCACATCAATAGTAGGAGAGATTTGAACTGGTTTAAATGCATATTACATAAAACCTACCTCAAGCAGGCATAGGCAAGAACTTGATTACTT
Source organism: Cacajao melanocephalus (assembly GCA_963573385.1). Taxonomy (NCBI): domain Eukaryota; kingdom Metazoa; phylum Chordata; class Mammalia; order Primates; family Pitheciidae; genus Cacajao; species Cacajao melanocephalus. The sequence continues at coordinate 29,871 of CAUYLG010058766.1, forward strand.
CATGCAATTCATTAAAAAGGGCAGGGGCTTGATCCAGGGGCTTGAACAATATTTCCAGGAACTGGTCTGTTTCCCTCTTAGCACTGCTGTCTTCCTTCCATTTCGGCTTCATTTCAAGGTTCCACATGATGCCAAGAGGCCTGCTGGTTACTCTAGGTCTACTACCTACCAGATGCTAGTGCAGAGAAAAAGAGGAAGGTGGCTTTTCTCTCAAGAGTGGCAGCTAAAGGCTGTGGCACATCACTGACTCAGCTGTGTTAAGTGCCCACCTCTGGGCCAGTCCTCATGGCCAGAGAAATGTGGTACTCCAAATGGCCAGACTGTCACATGCCCACCCCACATATTGGTGGGGCCCATGAAACACACATGGAAAGAGGATATGAGATGAGTGCTTTTCCAAAAAAAAGCAGGGCATGGTTGCCCAAAAAACGGCAAATAGGTACTGGGTGTTAAGCTTCATTATTGATGTAATGTTACTATTGCCAGGTAGAATGATCAGATGGTTTCAAAAGTCAAAATGATATAGAAAAGCATGCTCAGGCAGGGCGTGGTGGCTCATGCCTGGAATCACAGCACTTTGGGAGGTCGCCGCGGGCAGATCACCTGAGGTCAGGAGTTCAAGACTAGCCTGGCCAACCTGGTGAAACCCCATCTCTCTCACTCCCTTGGGCGTCATCGTGACAAGCGGGGGAAAGCCAGAAGGGAATGGGAAGCCGAAAGCCTCCAGCCCCCAGTCTCCCCAGGCAGTTTCCCATCCAAGCCCCAGCCGGGCCTGACCCTGTCTAGTTAGGGAAGAGGGCACCTAGTTCCCAGCTGGGGTGCCCTCAAGCTGCTATGGCGCTCAGGGGCTGCCAGGATGAGCACCATGGTACATGGGTGTGATGGTGCCTGCCTGCAATCTCAGCTACTCTACTTGGGAGGCTAAGGCAGGAAAGTTGTTTGAATCCGGGAGGCCGCGGTTGCAATGAGTAGAGAAAAAAGAAAAAAGCAAAGCATGCTCAGAGAAGCATCAACTCATCCCGTATGTTTTCCATCCTATTCCCTTACACTCCTTGGAGGAAAACAACTACAAGATTTTTTGGATTTTTCTTCCTTCCTGTGTTTCCCTTTGTAGAGAGAAGCAGATATACTCAAGTCTTATTATTTCCCTTCTTTCTTCACAAAAGATAGCAACCTGTATATACTCTTTTGTACCTTGCCTTTTCACTCAACAACGTCTCCTGAAAATCATTCCATATCAGTTCACAGGGATCTTCCGCATACTTTTTATACCTGCTTAGTATCTCATTGCATGTGTGTGCCGTATTTTATTCCAGTACTCTATAGTTAGGCATTTAGGTAGCTTCCAATGTTTTGCAATTATAAATAATGCTGCAATGAATAAACTTGGGCATTTTTATTTTTATATAGTGGAAGGGATATATTTGGGGCAAATTTGTAGAAGTGGAATTGCTGGGTGGAAGGGTACATGCACATATGGTTTTGTTAGATGTTGCTGAGTTCATCCCCAGAGGGGTTGTACCGTATCGCAGTCCCACCTGCAATGTACCAGAGGGCCGGTTTCCTTAGCCTCGCCAATAATGTGTATTGGTAAGCTTTTGAACTTTTTTTTTTTTTTGCCAATTTGATGAGTTCAAAATATGCATTTAATTTACATTTTACTATAAGTAATTTTTTTTTGAGACGGAGTATCTCTGTTTTGCTCAGGCTGGAGTGCAGAGGTGCACTCTCGGCTCACTACAACCTCTGCCTCCTGGGTTCAAGCGATTCTCTTGCCTCAGCCTATCTAGAAGCTGGGATTACAGGTGCACGCCCACACGCCTGGCTAATTTTTGTATTTTTAGTAGAGATGGGGTTTTATCATGTTGACCAGGCTGGTCTTCAGCTGCTGACCTCAGGTGATCCATCTGCCTTGGCTTCCCAGAGTGCTGGAATTATAGGTGTGAGCCACTGAGCCCAGCCCTACTATATGTAAAGTTGAACACATTTTCCTATGTTTAAGGACCAGTGTTATATCTCTTTTAATGAATTATCTGTTCATGTCTTTGGTCTATTTTTCTTTAGGATTTTTGGTCTTTTTTTCTCAATTTTTAGAAGTTTTAAAATTTTAAAACTTTCTAATAAGCATCTGCAAATGTTTTTCTGTCTGTTTTCATGTTTTGACTATGTTTACACCTTTTTTTAAAAAAATCTTTTTAAATTTTGTAGTGATATTTACCAGTCCTTCCTTTGTAGCATCTGGATTTTGGTTATATTAAAAAATCTTTTCCTATCCAGGTTATGCAGAAGTTCACCCATATTCTGTTCTAGCACGTGCATAGTTTCATTTTGCATCTAGGTCTCTGATTCATTTGGCAATTATTTTTGTGATACTGTGAGAAATAGATATTATTTTATTTTTTTCAAATGACTATCCAGTTGTTTGAATACCCTATGTTAAGAAGACTGTCTTTGCCTTAGTGATTTGGGGATATTTGGGGATAGCACCTTTATATAACATGGATTTCTATAAGCATTTGGGTCTATTTCTTGACTTTTTATTTTATTTCATTGATCTTTCTGTATTTTTATGGGTTAGTACCACAAGTACCACACTGTTTTCATTACAGGGGCTTCACAGTGCACACTAATATAATGTAGAACCACTTGTCTTTCAGATAGAATCTTTTTTTTTTTTTTTTGAGGCAGGGTCTCACTCTGTCACCCAGGCTGGAATGCGATGGTGGGATTTCAGCTCACTGCAGCCTCAACCTCCTGGGCTCAAGCGATCTGCCTGCCTCAGTCCCCAGAGTAGCTGGCACTACAGACATGCACCACCACGCCTGGCTGATTTTTTTTTGTTGAGATGGGATCTCACTATGTTGCCCAGGCTGGTCTTGAACTCCTAGGCTCAAGCGTTCTGCATGCCTTGTCTCCCAAAGTGCTGGGATTACAGGCCTGAGCCACTGCATTTGGCCCAGATAGAATTTTTTTAAAGATAGGAGTTCTTGCAGAATATATGTAGGCTGATGAGAATAAGCAAGTAGCAAATTGGGTCAGGAGAGAGAGGAGTTGGTTGTGAAGTCCTTCAGTAGGCACAAGTGGAGAGGTCTTGGAAAGGAGCCAGAAAATGCAGATTCAGGAAGTTGGTAGATTTGTTGATGAGAAGGATTCTCTTCTGATTTTGTTTTCTGGTGAAATAAAAACCAAGGTCAACAGCTGAGTGCAGAGAGGAAAGAAAGATGAGAAATAGTCATCTTGTGCAGGGGGACTGCAGAATGATTGACTAGGGAATTACCCAGAGGGTGCTGGGGCCCACTTGAGTTTTGTGGTCATAAATATAAAGGAAGAAGTAGGTGTAGTTACGTGTGTTCCACCAGCCTTGTGCATGGCTTGGGTTTGGGAGCTGAGCAGGCAATGAGGTAAGTGTAAGCAGACTTGGGGTTCAGCCTCACGAGCATGACAGATGGGGCAAGGGGTTAAGTGTGGAAGGACCTGGATGCAAGGGAGCAGGAAGAGGCCCCTGGATCCAAGCTGGATAAGAGGGACAGATGTGAAAAAGATGATGGTGCCAGTGGATCAGAGATCCCAAGAAAATGGCTGGAGTCTATGGAAGGGGAAGCAATGACCCTGGATATTGATTGAGGAAATGGTCTTGGTAGCGGGTGGAGAAAGTAGGATAGAAGAAAAGATGTCAACAAGGAGATAAAAACAGAAGGGCCAGAATGTAAGGTGGGTTGTCTTTGTGGTTGTGATGACAGTGGTGGTGGCAGAGGGACAGTGAGCCAGATCCTGGACTCTTGATGAACAGGGGCAGTGGCTGGGAGGCTGGAGATGACTGCGGTGGCATCGTCATCATGTAGATGAGAGTGGGTAGCCAGAGGCATCCGAATCAGTCATTCTTCAAAAACCTGCAGAGTTGCAGCACCAGGAAGCCCTAGTCTGTTACTCCCCAAAATCTCCCCACACCCCTTTTCATTCTATTTCCCTGGCAACCTTCCAGGGTTGGATTTAGTTGTGAAGTCTGAATCTAAGAGGCTTGTCCAAGATATTTTTTTGCAGAGTTTACCATTTCTTAAAACTCAGAGGCAATCAGAGAACCTTGAGGGCGATCATACAGAGCCCTTTATGAAGGGCTGGCATGAATTTCACTGTGAAAAGACCGTGGGATTCCTCTGCAGTGTAGAGCAGATGAATGAAGAGGAAATTCAGCGTCATGATGGAACTCAGAGCCTAGACCTTGAAAGAGTCAAATAGGCAAAACCTGGATCTAACCACAGAGATCGCTGCCTACCAGAGCAGCCTGCCCTGGGTCCCAAATCAAAGCCTTAGCTCTTTCTCCAAGAGCTCCCAAGAGCTGAAAAGCACTTTGAGTTTCCTTTCCCATCCAGACTTCCTGAGAATCCCAAAACACTTGAAGCCAGATTCTGAAGACTACAAGTGTCCCTGCCAGGTGAACTTCACCTGAGCATCTTCAGAATGCAAAGCTTTCCTAAGGAGCCCGGGTTCAATCCCTGACTCCAGTATTGCTTTGGCTATGCCACTAAGGGTGATCTTATCTGGAGTCCCTAGAAAGGAAGGGAAAATAGATGGTGTCGAGGAAATCAGTCTTTCAGGGAGCAGAAATAATTAATGGACTTAGGATGGGGTCCACATATGAGGTGACAAATGGTATATATGGGATATAAGAGCTGAGTATTTCTTAAGAGTTAAAGATGATGGTTTATGACCAGTTAAGATGTTAGAAATAACGTTCAGATTCTTTTTTTTTTTGAGATAGTTTTGCTCTGTTGCCCAGGCTGGAGTTCAGTGGCACAGTGTCTGCTCACTGCAACCTCCGCCTCCTGAGTTCAAGCAATTTTCCTGCCTCAGCCTCCCAAGTGGCTGGGATTACAGTCATGTGCCACCATGCCTGGCTAATTTTTTTTTTTTTTTTTGTATTTTTAGTAGAGATGGGGTTTCACCATATTGGCCCGACTGGTCTTGAACTCCTGACCTCAGGTGACCTCCTACCTTGGCCTCCTAAAGTGCTGGGATTACAGGTGTGAGCCACTGCACTTGGCTAGATTCATTTTTTTGGTCACAGCTGTGTAATAATAATTTGGAAGTTGACATCTCTCGTTTTGAGATAGGAAAAGAGTACACCCTGGACTTGGGATCCCCCGACCCATGCTCGCACAGGCTGTAGAGGAGAACAGGTGAGAAAAGCCACCTCTGTTTCCATGCTACGTGTCAGGAGGTCTTGTGCGGAGGAGAGGCAAGGTCCCACCACCAGCTGTTACTCTCAGGACTGGGTTCCAAGGTTGATGGACAGGGTCTGGACCGGGAGAAGAGGGTGGTGGTGAGAGAGGTGAGGTTGGAGACATTCACCATTCCTCTAAGTTTCTCTGCTCACAGAGAGAAAAGTGGTGCTTGGGGATTACCATCCCTGAATCCCCATCTGCAAGAGATAACTCAAATCTTTCGGAAACACACATGTACAAACACATAGAGAAAGACACACACACACATATCCACGTGTCTACAACCACATATATATCCACTCTCATATAGGCATGTCCTTCAATGCACAAACCTGGAATTGCAGTTCTTCTCATCCAGACACAGGCAGCAGCCCAGGACCCTCCGACTGCTCCGTAACCTGAGGTCACGGGTGGGATAAAGGAGTCTCATCACATAGAGAATGTGTTTTAAACCCAAACACCAACATTGGTTTCTAAAAAATACCAGTCAATGGATACATAAAGTATTTTATTTAAATACTAGTCCTTTGATAAATAAAGGCTATCAAAATCAGCTCAGGGTCTTGCGGACTGAGTCTGACCAGTCAGGGACCCTGTGGTAAGTCCTCTGGCTCAGCTGGGTGGTCTTGGGCCTGCCTGACGCCTGCCTAGTTGCCCCGAGTCTTCAGGGTTAGGGGTCTGATCTGGCTCCCCAGCCTGACTTTCCTGTCCCAGTTTTAGCCCCTGGCACACACATTCACATCCCTGATGCTGGTCTCCTGCCTCCCTGGCCTCTCCTCAAACCCTCACTGCCTGCCCCATTCCTGCTTGTACCAAATGACCACGCTCAGAGCCCAGTGAGATCTTGGCTTCCGCTACCAGACGTCTGACCTCTCTCTTTCCTGACTGGCTGACCTTGTTGTACAGATCTACTTTCAGCAAACAATTATTGAGCATCTACTACATGCCCAATGCTATTCTTGGACCTGAGACTAAAAGAAGTGAGTAAGACATGGCCTCCACATTCTAGTGGAGGAGACAAAACAAAAATAGAAGACATACAAATATGTGAGATAATGTCAGATTGAGAGAAGTGCTATGGGAAAAAATAAGGCAAGATACAGGGAGGGTGTGGAGCTTAGATCTTTTAGCTAGATGGTCAAGAGAGACTTTTCTGAAAGAGTGACATTTGAACACACGGGTGAAATGAATGAGGAAGTTGGGCTGTGATTCAGGGCAAGAAGGTTCTAGAGAGAGGGACAAGTAAGCTCAAAGGTGCAGGAAGAAGTATATGAGCAGGGGATTTTAGCATAGATGTTCCTGCCATTAAAAAAAAAAAAAGGCAGCCAGGCACAGTGGCTTATGCCTGTAATCCCAGCACTGTGGGAGGCTGAGGCGGGCAGATCACCTGAGGTCAGGAGTTCAAGACCAGCCTGGTCAACATGGTCAAACCCAGTCTCTACAAAAATTAAGCATGATGGTGGGTGCCTGTAATCCCAGCTACTCGAGAGGCTGAAGCAGGAGAATTGCTTGAACCCAGGAGGCAGAGATTGTAGTGGGCCAAGATGGTGCCACTGCACTCCAGCCTGGGCAACAGAGCAAGACTCCGTCTCAAAAAAAAAAAAAAAAAAAGAGGCTGGGTGAGGTGGCTCACACCTGTAAACCCAGCACTTTGGGAGGCTGAGGTGGGCGGATCACAAGGTCATGAAATCGAGACCATCTTGGCCAACATGGTGAAAGCCCGTCTCTACTAAAATACTAAAAATTAGCCAGGCATGGTGGTGTTTGCTTGTAGTCCCAGCTACTCAGGAGGCTGAGGCAGGGGAATTGCTTGAACCCAGGTGGCAGAGGTTCCAGTGAGCTGAGATCACGCCACTGCACTCCATCTGGGAGACAGAACAAGACTCCCTCTTAAAAAAAAAAAGGGGGCGGGGTGGCTTTCTTCACACAGTCCTCGAAGGACTGTGTTGTGCCCGTGGAAAGTCTTTCCACTAAAGTGCCTCAAATCAAGCCTGAATCCAATATCTCTGTGCTTTGTTTTTGTACCACTTGCTGGATTATGTGGTTTCTTCCTCATGTTCAACAAACGAATTGTTTCACCTCCCTGTTTCCTCCTTGGCAGAGGATGGGCACTCTCTCTACAGGCTTTTAGTTTCTAAGAGAGAAAAAGAAAGCAAAGAAAAATTAGGAGACAAAAGAGTGACTTCTGTTTATTTGGTTCATTCAGTGAACAAACAAGCCCCTAACTGGAAAGTACAGGGTGACTAAGAAGTAGCCCTCAGGGAAAAACCTAATGGGAAATTTTATTTAAAAACACAGTTTATAGAGCCACACTTTGGGCTTTCCTTCCAGCCCTCCTGTGGTTCTCAATGGCCCGTGGGTGTTCAGGCCTTCACGCTGGGGAGCCCTGCGAGCAGTGGAGGGTGTTCGTGAAGGTTCTACTGGCTTGAGGGGAGGGCTGTGGGAATGGCGACCCGCGACCTGGAGGCCAGCGGATAAGAGCTCTCCGCTGGGGTTGCTGGGGAGCGGAGAGTCAGAAGGGCTGAGCACAGAAGCCTTGAGTCTCCGCCAGAGCTCAGCAAGGGGCAGCTGCTGCGGCCCTCTCTGGGCAGGCCTAGGTTAAGTGTGTTTTTTTCACTCAAAAACCCTTCTCTGGAAAGGAGGCTCACAAGACACACTTGGGCAGAGGGGAACACCCGCCTTCCCCTTTTACAGAACTTCCTCCTCCTGCAGATCAGTCCAGCCAGGAAGTCAGAGGCCGGGTGGAAAGCTGGGTGTCTGGGGGGTGCTGGGGGTTTTGCCCCCATCACTGGCAGCAGTCGTCAGGCGAGCTATTTCTAGCCCATCACAAAGTTCTTTCTTCCTATTTACAACCCATTCAGCATCTGGCAGGTGTTGAAGGCAGATGCCAGAAACGTGTTTACCAGCCCCCCTCCCTCGGGACTTTTTCTTAAAGGGCATGCCTTACTCTCATTTCCTTTTTCTCCTAATCCTTTCTCCTCCCCTAAATTCTCCCGTCTCTACTTCTCTCCCTCCTCCTGGAACCACCTTCCACCCCTGCAGCCCACTCCCCACAGACCCTCAGAGAGAAACTGTATAGAACTCCAGAGAGGCAAGCAAGGCCCACCTCAAGAAATGGTATTCAATGGCCAGCACAGCAGCTGCTGCCTGTAATCCCAGCACTCTGGGAGGCTGAGGTGCAAGGATCACTTGAACTCAGTTCAAAACCAGCCTGGGCAATCGAGTGAGACACTCGCACCCTATCTCTAGAGAAAAAAGGAAACTGTATTCTACTATGTAAGCTTCTTGAGAACAAACCACTTACCAGGGCCTAGTAAATGTTTACTTGTGAATTAAAACTTCCCTCTCTCTACACCCATTCCCCGTGAACCCCTGCCTGGGGAGGGGCAGGTGAGAGAACCAATAAAACATTCTAGAGCTTTCTCCCTGGGTGCCCAAACTCTGACCAGCTTCTCAAATGTCTAAGTTCAAAATGTTCTGCCATGCTTTATTGGCACGCTCTCAGAGAGAAATAAAACATCGAAGCCCTGGCTGTGACGAACTTGCAATCAGACAGGAAGGTCTGAGGGTCAGGAGAAAGGGAGAGGGCCCGGGCTAGCTTTGTTCCTTGCCCAAGGTTACGGGTGCCAGGTTTGCTGTTGGCAGTGAGAATGTGTAACCACAATGTTTTCTAATGATTTGGGTTTTTCTCTTTTTACAGTCACAGCAGAGAAAACGTGAAGGTGATAACTAGTGGTTTCAGAAAGGTAAGAAGCTCTTCGTTTGTGTTCACCTTTCTTTTCTCTTTTCAGTGAAAGCGAAGATCAACCCATGGGTAAGTTCATCTCATACATTCGAGGAAGAAGCCATATCAGGACTCAGAGCTACTGCATTTTCACTCCCCTCCCACGTCAGACACATGCTGCCAAATACTCTCTAGTGTTTTATGCTAAGGCAGCCTGTAGTTAGCCTGAAAATGCTTCATCAGGAATGGTCTTCGTCAGAAATCTCCTCATACTCAGTATGAGGACATGAGGAAGAATGTACTACATGTGAAAATACACTTTGGCATTCACCTCTATGGGTTAAGAAGGAGTTCCTGTGACAGCAAGCTGTTAGGTTATTGAGCAGGAGATTAGATACTTCTACTTTGCAACAGTATAGGTTTCCATGTAATATGAAAAAGAGCTTTTGCAAATTTCTAGAAATGCTGAATCAAGTCTAATAAATACCTAGCTGCACCTGCAAGAAAGTAAGGGAACTCTGAAGGGTCAAAAATGGTGGAAGAACTATGATCAACTTGAGCTGTCCTGGGGGCTGCTGGGGATGAGGTGGGGGAGGACAGCTGGCCAGGCTGGGAATCTGGTTTAGGAATATTGATTCACTTTAGAACATATTAAATCAAGGAGCTTAGGTTTTCATGACCAGTAGGCACACACAAAGGGGCCTGGGCCCTGGAAGAGTAGAGAGTTGGAACCAAGACCCTGGTGTAAAGATGAACTGAAAACCATTGCCTACTTACACAGGGAGATGACAAGGAAGCTCGCTTGAGAAAAAGAAAAAAAAGTTCCTCTTAAAATTAATTTATAATAATTAATGTGGCCTCACATGGATATGATATTTAGATTTATATTACTAGAGTGGTCTAAGACATGTCCCACTACGGAATCAATATAAAGTGCTGTCACATGCCAGTAATACCCTTGGGAACCTTGTTGAAACAAAAATAAAACCTTTCTAGGAGACCATACACTCATTCTACGCCTTCTAGCATATCCTCATCTGAAGTCCCAACTAAAGATTAACTTATAATTAAAAACTACCATACAGTCCTAGGCATGGTGGCTCATACCTGTAATCCCAGCACTGTGGGAGGCTGAGGTGGGTGAATCACCTGAGGTTGGCAGATCACCTGAGACCAGGAGTTCGAGACCAGCCTGGCCAACATGGTCAAATCCCATCTCTATTGAAAATACAAAACTTAGCCAGGCGTGATGGCATCCAGCTACTGGGGAGGCTGAGACAGGAGAATCGCTTGAACCCAGGAGGCAGAGGTTGCAGTGAGCCGAGATGGTGCCACCGCACTCCAGCCTGGGCAACAGAGCGAGAACCAAAACAAAAAACAAAACCAACGACTATACACATGAAAAAACAGTCCCCCAAAACCAATAGTTTTAGTAAACAAAACAAAAAGCAATATGAAACCTCCAACAACTTCAGATAAAATGTAATTATCAGATAGATTAAAAATAAGCATGTTTAAAACGAGAAGTCATAAAAGAAGTACAATAATAATATTAAAGAACGTAACAGAATCAGACATCAAAAAGACCAGATTGAGCTAAATACGACGTCAAATATAACTCAGAAATTTTTAAATTACCGTTTAAAACTTACTATGTTCAACCAAAGATTATATATTACCAAATAAATAACTAATGAATGGAAAGAAAGATCTGCGGAATCTTCAGAAGCCTGTGCAGAGACATAAAGAGACAGAACATGTAGAGGGAGGGCTGCCTGACAAGGAGTGTGCACGGTGAAGGTCCAGCCACATCTATTAGATGTTCAAGACATGGTAAATGAGGACTAATGAAAGCCATGAACCACAGCAGGTTAAATAACGTAAAATCCTCTACTGGACACAATATAGTATAACTGAAAGAAGACCAGCAGGGCACAGTGGCTCATACCTGTAATCCCAGCACTTTGGGAGGCCGAGGCAGGCGGATCACCTGAGGTCAGGAGTTTGAAAACAGCCTGGCCAACATGGAGAAATCCCGTCTCTACTACAAATACAGAAAAAAAAATTAGCTGAGCGTGGTGGCGCACGCCTCTAGTCCCAGCTACTCAGGAGGCTGAGGTACCAGAATTGCTTGAAACTGGGAGGCGGGGGTTTCAGTGAGCCGAGATTGAGCCGTTACACTCCAGCATGGGCGACAGGGCAAGACGCCGTCTCAAGGAAAAAAAAAGAAAAAAAAAAAAAAGACCAAGTTGAAAGGCCAAGATCTTAGAAGCTCTCAAAGACAAAAGCATTGCCTACAAAGGAATGAGTTATCAGGTTGTCTGGAACTTTGCAACAGTAACAATAGAAGCCAGAAGACCAATGGCATAATATATTCAAGTGCTGAGAAAAACTAACTTAACTTACATTACAGCTACACTATGATTCAAGGATATGGGCAAAATAAACACTTTCAGACAAAAAGGAGAGCATTTTCTACTCAAAGACCTTTGCTAAAAGAATTACTCAAGAATATGCTTCAGAAGGAATTGACCCAAGAAAGAAGCAGTGAGATGTACAATATGAGAAATTTCAACAGATATCTAATATGTAAAAAAAGACTACGTGGGGAGTAAAAAACAAAGTGGAATGAGGGTACTGGTCATAATAGTAGGTGAGATGGGCAGAGTTTGAGCATTTGGGCACTTTAGGGAAAAGGGTGGCAATATTAATTAACTCTAGAATTTATTAAGTCAAGTATGATATTAAAAATTATATAAAGATAATTATGTAAGAAGAGACATAGTTTGCACGACTTCCAAACCAGTAGAGAGAACACCACAGAATAAAATATATATATATATTTTAAGTATACAGAATCTCACTCTGTCGCCCAGGCTGGAGTGCAGTGGTATGAGCTTGGCTCACTGCAACCTCCACCTCCCAGGTTCAAGCGATTCTCCTGCCTCAGCCTCCCAAGTAGCTGGGACTACAGGGGCCTGTCACCATGCCTGGCTAATTTTTGTATTTTTAGTAGAGATGGGGTTTCACCATATTGGCCAGGCTGGTCTCGAACTCCTGACCTTGTGATCTGCCTCCCTTGGCCTCCCAAAGTGCTGGGATTACAGGTGTGAGTCACTGTGCCTGGCCAAAATATAGTTTTTTGTTTGTATTTTAGTTTATGTTATTGTTTGAGACTGAGTCTGGCTCTGTTGCCCGGGCTGGAGTGCAGTGGTGCGATCTCAGCTCACTGCAACCTCTGCATCCTGGGTTCAAGTGATTCTTGTGCCTCAGCCTCCTGAGTAGCTGGGATTGCAGGAGTGCACGACCACCCCTAGCTAATTTTTTTTTGTATTTTTTCTTAGAAGAGATGGGCTTTTACTATGTTGTTTCTGGTCTCAAACTTCTGACCTCATGTGATCCACCCACCTCGGACTCCCAAAGTGCTGGGATTATAGGTGGAAGCCACCACGCCCAGCCTAAAATATATATATTTTTTAATGGTCAATAAAAACATGCAAGAAAGGAAGAGGCAGAGAAGTATCAGGTTAAGCATTAAGCATAAAAACAGATGACCAAATAAATCCTATATAGTAGAATTCACAAAGGAAGTAAAATTAAACTCTCAGTTAGAAAGACAGATTGTCAGTCATAGTGGATAGAAGAAAATCTAACAATATGCTTTTAAAAGGGACACACTAGAATGTAAGGACAAAGAAATGTTGAATGTAAAAGTATGGAAAATGCCAACCAAAAATTAACCCAAAGAAAGTGGGATGGAAATATTAAGAGTAAACAAGGTTGGCTGGACATGGTGGCTCAAACCTGTAATCCCAGCACTTTGGGGGGCCAAGCTGGTGGATCATGAGGTCAGGAGTTCAAGACCAGCCTGGTCAAGATGGTGAAACCCTGTGTCTACTACAAATACAAAAATTAGCCAGGCCTGGTGGCGGGTGCCTGTAGTCCCAGCTACCCAGGAGGCTGAGGCAGGAGAATTGCTTGAATCCGGGAGGCACCTGTTGCAGTGAGCCTAGATCGCGCCATTGTGTTCCAACTTGGCCAGCAGAGTGAGACTCTGTCTCAAAAAAAAAAAAAAAAAGTAAACAAAGTTGTATTTCAAGCAAAAAGGAATATTAGGAAAAAAAGTCAAATACATGAAGATAAAAAGGAACAATTCATTGGAAAAACATAGCTTACAGACACTGGAACATAACATCAAATTATACCAAGCCGAAAAATGATAAAATTTCAGAAATAAACGGACACTTCTGTAGTCATGGGAGAGAATTTAGCACATGCTTTTCAGTAATTGATAGTTTATGATGACAGACAGGATATAGAAGAGCTGAGCAACACCATGAGCAAACCGCATCCGAAAGACCTTTCTTTCCAAGTGCATGCCGCACTTACCCAAAGATCACAAAGCAGTCCTCAATATGCAACGAAGAATCATACAGACTGTTCTTGAGCAACCTCAACTGTTAGATACCAGGCACAAAAACCATATATCGGGAAATCTTTTCAAAAACCCTCTAAATAATTCGTCATTCAACAAGTGGCTTAACAGAGAGTCTAAGAACACATCGCTAACATTAATCAGAAAGTACATTTCTCCTCACTGGCTAAGGACACCTAGAAAAAATAGAGTTTAGAAAATATGCATGGAAGTAGTAACACAAACTGTGAAGGTATCCAGGAAGAAATCTATCAAAAGATGTGAAAAACCTATATATAAAAAATTTTTTTAATTCTTGAAGACCTAAATAAATGGAAAGATACACAATATGGAATGAATTTATAGAAATGATTTCTAAAGATGTTGATTTGAGACAATTTATAAATTGAATATATTCCTACTAAAATTCAAATGAAGTTTTTTGAGGTTCACAAATTGATATAATTTGTGTAAGGTAGAACAAAGAACCAAGAATGCCAGAACAACTTTTTTTTTTTTTTTTTTTTTTTGATACATGGTCTTGCTCTGTCGCCCAGGCTGGAGTTCAGTGGCTAAATCTTGGCTCACTGCAGCCTGGACCTCCTGGGCTCAAGTGATCCTCCTGCCTTAGCCTCCTGAGTAGCTGGGACCACAGGCGCAAGCCACGATGCCTGGCTATTTTTTTGTATTTTTAGTAAAGACGAGGTTTCGCCATGTTGCCCAGACCAGTCTTGAACTCCTGATCTGAAGCGAACCGCCAGCCTGGGCCTCCCAAAGTGCTGGGATTACAGGCATGAGCTATTGCACCCAGCCACCAAAACAATTTTGAAGACGAAGTTCAACGTGTGAAGACAGTCACTCTCACCACACACCACAGCAAGACTTAATTAAATTGTAGTAATAGGAAAGTGTGACATTAGCACAAGAGAAGCAGAACAGAGTCTAGAAACAGGCCCACTCATACATAGAAATTTGTGTAAAGCACAGATGTCATTTTAAATCAGTAGGGAAAGAAGGCCTTTTAGCAAGCAGCATTGGAAAAGTTGGTAATCCATATGGAAAAAATAAGTTAGATCAGTACATCAAACCATATTTAAATGGATTAAAGACCAACATATGAAAAAGCATGACTTTAAAAGTTTTGGAAAAAAATGAAGGGGAATGTTTTTATGATCTCAGGACAGGAAAAGACTTGTTAAACTCAATACCAGAAGCCCAATCATAAACAAAAAGATCCATAAATTTGACCACATTAAAATATTTCAAAAAAACTCTTCTGTAGATTAAAGATATCATAAACAAAATGGAATATACAAATCTTAAACTTGGAGAAGAGATTTGGCATGCATATAACCAAGAAAGGATTTGGCCCAGATTTTATAAACAGCACTCATGGAAAAGGCCAAAGAATGTGAATGCCAATCCTCAGAAAAGCTTATCCAATGTTCTTGAAACATATGTTATCAATGTAACATAAATTAAGCAAAAGGATCTAATGTTTCACACTCATTAGATAGGCAGAAATGTAAAAAAATCTGGGCATAGAGGCTTACACCTGTAATCCCAGCACCTTGGGAGGTCAATGTGGGAGGATCACTTGAGCCCAGGAGTTTGAGACCAGCCTGGGCAACATAGTGAGACCCCATCTTTAAAAAAGAAATCTGATCATGCTAAGACCCACCGAGAGATACGTAAATGGGTATGTGCATTTTGGATAATAAGATGGCAATATTTAACAATGCAGTGTGATTACTGAGCTAGAGTGTTGGGAGACTTTTGGCTCCCCTGAAACATTGTTTATAATCTAGAAAAACTGGAAAGAAGCATAAATGCCTAGGTATGACTTCTGGCAAAGGACACATAAAGGGTCTCAAAAATGTTAGTACTGTTTTATTTCTCAAGAATACATTGTATACAGATGTGTTCAATTCTAGTTCGGTGAGGCTTCTGGGGAAAAGGGACTCACACAAGCTGGTGGACTGTTAATTGGTACAACCACTTCCAAGGGCAGATTAAAACTGGTGGTATGGTAATGCCACCATTTTTAAGCTCATGGATGGACAAAGACAAGTTGGATTGCAGTTTGTGTTGGCAAGAGTGTGGGGAAGCAGGTATTCTCATTGCAGATGGGACTATAGCTTGAGGACACCTCCGTGCAGGTAATTTTGACAATATTTAACAGAATTGGAAACTCCCCTTCACCTAGCACAACTTCCTTGAGGTATTTATTCTAAGAAAATAAGCAATATTAAAGCAAAGATTTATCTATACTGAAGTTTATCATAACAATCCCAGCATTGTTTCTAATATTAGTAATACAAAAAGAAACAACCTTTATGTCTAACACTAATCAGTTCTAATTTATGGTACAACTCAACAGTGGTCCAAAATGATGCTGCTGGATTTTTTTTGTTTTCTTTTGAGAGGGAGTCTCGCTCTGGAGTGCAGCGGCAAGATCTTGGCTCACTGCAACCTCCACCTCCCGGATTCAAGCGATTCTCCTGCCTCAGCCTCCCGAGTAGCTGGGATTACAGGTGCTTGCCACCATGCCTGGCTAATTTTTTTTGTATTTTTAGTAGAGACGGAGTTTCACCATCTTGGTAAGGATGGTCTTGATCTCTTGACCTAGTGATCCGCCCGCCTCGGCCTCCCAAAGTGCTGGGATTACAGGCGTGCAGATTCTGGAGGAGAGTGAGGACTTGGGTTCACCAGTGACGTCCCCAAGGACAGGCTGGGCTTTTGGGGAAGCTGCCCACCCTCTCGGAATCGGGTTTTTGGCCTCCGTAAAATGGGCAGGTCCCACTCGGATGGCCCGGTTCCTGGCTTCCTTTTGCGGGTCAACGGCGGCGTCACACGCGCGAGCGCGGTCTGCAAAGCCCCCAGCGCGGGGCGTCACGCGGGGATTGTTGTCGCCGCTGCCAGCCGCAGCAGCGACGCGAACTAGGGGCGCCCGGCCCGGGTGCGCGGGGGCGGGGACGCGCGCGGCGCGGGGGCGGCGTGTGTGACGGGGGCGGGGACGGGGGCGCCCCGGCCTGAGCGGGACGAGGAGGGCGCGCCACCCGCTTCCGCTGCCGCCGGGGAATCCCCGGGGGCTGGCGCGCGGGGAAGTTCCAGAACGCGCCGGGCATAAAAGGGCGGCCGTTGCCAGCGCGCCACAACCCGGCAGCCCCAGGCAGCGGCGCAGCGCTCCAGCCATGTCGCGCGGCCTCCAGCTTCTGCTCCTGAGCTGCGGTAGGGCCTGCGAGCGCCTATCGCCCCCCGCCCCTCCACGACACCCCCTCCCGCCGCTTGCTCACCACGCGCTCTCTCTTTCTCGCAGCCTACAGCTTGGCGCCCGCGACGCGGGAGGTGAAGGCGGCTTGCTCCGAGGATGTGGACTTGCCCTGCACTGCCCACTGGGACCCCCAGGTCCCCTACACGGTCTCATGGGTCAAGGTAGGTGCGGCGATGCCCGCGGGCTGGGGTTTGGGGGGCTCGTTTGAAGACAGCGGGAACCATTTCCCAGAGACTGGCGACCCTCTGTGGCTGGGAGCCGGGTGGGGGTTCGGGGGCGTTTCCCGCAGCTGAACTTGGGGGGTATGCAGTCTCCCGACGCGCCTCCCAGACCCAATCCGCATCCAGGTACAAGGCTGACTTAGGTTTTGCCCTCCGCGGAGCTCACTCCCCTTCCTGTCCCTGAAGGTGGCCTGAGATGAATGATCCACTTAAGACGTTTTGGAAGGGCAGGGACTCTCTCATTTGGATTAATTCTGTAGGCCACCTGCGGTTGTGGGCCAGCAGGTCAGGAAGAAAGAAACAGGGACCTAGATTTGGGCATTGGACAGAGGGAATGTCCTGATTTCTTGTTTTGTGACTGTGATGCCCATGAGATACAAGGGAAGGGGAGGGGGCAATTTGAGGGGAAGGGCTAAGACTCAGAAGTGACTTAGGCCATTTCATCCGTGGTGGTTATCAGTGGTCATCCCCCTTGTGGGATACTCTTGGCCTCCTGCCCTAGCGCTCCTCCTCCTTCTTCTGGCAGCTGTGAGAGAGGCAGCAGTGAGGGCATCAGGTGGATGCATGCGCCATAGGCCACATGTATAACAACAGGCCTTGCTGCTCCTACTGTAAGACCATTGAGTGGCAAGGAGGCTTTTTAAAGGTTTCCTCCTGACTGTAACATTCTCATATTCTAAGATGGCAATTATGGTGCCATTCCAAAGCCAAGCAGCTACTGTTTGCTATCACTGCTCCTTCTTTAAGTCAGGTCGCTGCACCTCCATTTTAACCCACATGAATATGATATTCCAACCACACTCAAGCTCTCACTGACTTGCTGTCTTATCGTGGGGCACATCCGTGCATCTGTTGCTTTCCCCAAAATGCAGGACTTCCTTCTGCCCACCAGAAAAGATACTGTAAGAACCTGTACGTGTATCTGGCCACTTAACAGTACAAGGCATCATTGCAGTGATCTCTTTGTGTGTGTGTCTCCTAACTGGATTGTCAGTTCCCTGGGGGACAGTGGCTGTATCAATACTTTTGTGTATTCTGCACAGCACCTAATTTTTGCCCTATAAATTGCGAAGGTGCTCTGTGAATTCAGCCTAGCACTTCATGAGTTATGCACAACGTTGATGGCGCTGCTGCCTCAGGGCATTGTATTGTGTATAAAAGTGAGGTATTAAGTATTTCTACTTCATTTGTACCTTACTTACTGTGCGATCAGAGAACACAACAATTCTGAAATTGTTCTCATAGTCAAAACAATAGTATTTTAAAATATTGTTAAAATAAGTTTTGAATTCTGACTACATGCCAAGCTCCAAGGTAAATATACTGACATACACTGTCTATTTCCATCCATTGGAAGAATGGACTTAAGGGATTGGTACTGTTACTCTTCCTACTTTACAGGTGAGGAAACTGAGCCCTAGGGAGGGAAGTAACCTGTTTCACAGCTGGCTACATGGGGGAGTTGGGATTTGAACCAAGGAGTCTGATTCAAAATCCTGAATTGTTAGAAGTCTGTCTCCCTATCTGTCTTCTACCTTAGTAATTTAAGGTAAAGAAAATCAAAGTGCCCTGGGCTGATCAGGCAGGGACTTAGTTATCTCATAGAAGGGAGAAAACATGAAACCACTATCCCTTCCAGATAGTAATTATTTAATAAAGAAAGAAAACATTATTAATATCCCCAGGGGAGTAATTAAAAAGTACTCATAAAACAAGTAGATGAAACTTCAGACAGTAAAGATCAAACAGTTCTGGAGTGAAAGCTTCATGCACAGGGTCATTTGGAACGGTCCACTAAACCATAGCAATTAACCTTAGACTTCTCCTTGGATGTCAGCTGGTGATGTAACTCTGTAGCACATGAGCTTGTTTATTGGACACAGTTCTTGGAAGATTTCCCCTGAAGGTCTTTCAATACTCTGTCAAGAAAAAAAGGGACAGCAATCTCTAGGCGTTCTTTTTTTCCTGTTGATCCATGGAATGGTGCCATTGAAAAGTCATACCATAGTTGTTTTTTGAGAAGTAAACAGTGATTGAAATTCGTGGATAGGGGAGTTATGCTATACCAATAAATGAATCAGGTACCTTGAAAGTGACATATAATGTTCCTTTAAGCATTTTTTTAAAACAGGTCTAAGCATATTCTATAGATATTTTTTATTTTCCAGCCCAATAATTATACTTTTGGATTTGTGCTTACACAACAAAAATGGAGAGTGTTCTGGAGATAAGATGAGCGGTGAAATGCCAAAATACTTCATTTTACAGAAGATTAAGCATCTTTTCATTTTCCTACAAGTTTCTTGTAAAGTGTTTCATCAGAGTGGAGAGGTAGCATAAAGGGAAGAATTTCTTTCTGGTAACCAGAGCCACCTTATCTCATCCCACCTCATTTCATTGTCACTATCCTGGCTTCGTAAAACCTGCTTTGCCGGCACAGGAGGGGGCTTCCTGCTGGGCAAGGAAAGCAGAGTCCTTTGCAGTGGGTTTTCACCGTCCACCAGATTAAGGCACATTCTGCAGGCTGTCTGCATATCACAAGTACGGGTTATAATGACTCACAATTTAAAATTCCATTCACCACTCAAACCTCCGGCACCATGTAACATCCTGTCCTTGTCCATTTGGCACTGACTACTTGTAATTAACAAGAGGATCCATGTAACCATGTGTTTTTTATCATGTGCCTTTGACCAGAAAACTCAAAGCAGACAGCATCCAATCTGTTTGCAACGTTAGGGTTGGGAAGGAAGAGTGTTCATTTTACTCTCTCTGTTTCAAAGATGCAGTGAGATGGGCCAGAGGGGACTTAATAGAGACATGCTCAGGAGGTTAAAGGTGAAGCCAAAAGTGGACAGAGCCCAATTCCAGTTGGCCCAGCCTTTCTCTTCTGTGGACCCATGTCCTCCTAACTGGGATCCAACGAAAGGTCCTCCTCTCATCCCTTCCTCTCTTGTACTTTTTTTTTTTGAGACAGAGTCTCACTCTGTCACCAGGCACCAGGCTGGAGTGCAGTGGCATGATCTCGGCTCTCTGCAACCTCCGGCTCCCCGGTTCAAGCAATTCTCCTGCCTCAGCCTCCTGAGTAGCTGGAACTACGGGCACATGCCACCACACCCAGCTAATTTTTGTATTTTTTAGTAGAGATGGGGTTTCACCATGTTGGCCAGGATGGTCTCGATCTCTTGACCTCATGATCTGCCCACCTTGGCCTCCCAAAATGCTGGAAGAATGGGTGATTGAGAAGAAATGGAAAAGTTAATAAATTATATTCATTAGGATAGTAGCTCAATTTAGCTTAATTTTAATTTTTTGAAACAGAGGCTCACTCTGTTTCCCAAGCTGGAGTACAGTGGCATGAAGACGGCTCACTGCAGCCTCAACTTCCTGGGCTCGAGTGATCCTCCCACCTCAGCCTCCCAAGTAGCTGTGACTACAAGGGTGTACCACCACACCTGGCTTATTTTTGTGTTTTCAGTTTTTTGTAGAGACAAGATCTCACTACATATCCCAGGCTGGTCTCCAACTCCTTACCTCAAGCCATCCTCCCACTTTGGCCTCCCAAAGTGCTAAGATTACAGGCATGACCCAATCAATTTATGTTTTAAAATTGTAATAGCCTGGGTGTGGTGGCTCAGGGTCATGGCAGTAATCCTAGCACCTTGGGAGGCTGAGGTGGGAGGATCGCTTGAGCCCAGGAGTTTGAAACCAGCCTGGGCAATGTAGTGAGACTTGTCTCTTAAAAAAAAAAAAAAAAAAGTTGTAATTGATTATGGTTCTTTGAGGGGGTATTTTGAGAAAATATGCAAATAGACTTTGATCCGTGAATTTTCTTCCATTGGCTGTGGCCTGTGGTTAAATTTTGGCATAAGACGTAAGAGGGCACAGCACAATATCATGCCTGCGAGGAATGAGGCCATGCATTAAAGGGCTGCATCTGTACTTCATGAAAAGCATCACTGTGTCTGCACTCTCCTTAATGTAGGTTTTGAGAGAGAGGATGACTGGATGGAGTACTCTGGGCCTGGCTGATGTTATCTGAGGATAATAATGAGTGGTCATTTATCCCAGAGAGGCAGTGCCTTCTTGTATCACGCTAGGAGCCCTGACAACCTACGGGTGATGCAAAATGAAAGAGGATATATGGTGTCACCTCTGGGTGATGCTGTGGGGGTGAGGACAGTGGAGCGTCACAAGACAAGTGGCCTTTTCAGATGATTTCCAAAGGAAGGGAGAAAAAGGAAGTAAGAGTGTGACTTCAGATAAAAGTCTACCATAAATAGACTTCAGAATATTGAGAAGAGCCCCAGCTAGGGAAGATCATGGGCCGTCCATGGAGTGTTCTGCTTCTGACGTTAACGCTAAGGAAACTGCTGGAGAGCAGGTTCATGGCTTGCATGAGGCCACTTCAAAAGCTCAAGGCTGTCTTCCATGTATGTTGCTAAACTTCTTTTTGGTGGGGTTATGTTTTCTGTCTCTACCATCTTGTGCAATAATGAGCTACAAAACCAGGGATACTGAGGAGAGCAGAGTGCCTTAGGAGGGCCTAGCATGGAGAAGCGGTCAGGGCAGATGTCATCTGTACCGCCACAGACCCTCGTGGCCCAAGGAAAGAGCCAGTGCTGAACACTTCCTGTGCTTCCTTCATTCTAGAATGAGTCTGTTGTAAGCTGGATTTAAGAACATGTTGTAGGACAAAAAGGAAACATTTCTACATTAAATGTAGAGCCATTGAACTGTGAAGACAATGTATGTTAGAATTAAAACAAAAATCATACTGTCCGCATTGGCACCTATAGTACTTGACCTGGTTGAACCATTTTTAGGGCTCCTCCTTAGGTCAAACCATGAACAATATAAAGTTGCTTTTCAGATGTCTCTCATATGTACACTTTGATTGTTTAGTAAATATTTCTAAGTCTCAAATGTGTGCCATGTCCTGGGCCTGGCATTGGCCATCTCAAGATTGACGTAGAACTTTTGCCGGAAGACCATCTTGAGCAAAGGCATGGGGATCCAAGACTTTTTGGGAACCATTGAGGTAAGCAGTGATGTAGAAGGAAGACGTGCCCAGCAGATAGCTGAGACATAACATTAGAACATACGCTAGGTCAGGTTGTGAGGGGCCTTGACTGCCCAGCAATTATGACTTGAACTTTATCCTTTTGACAGTAAGGAGCCATTGAAGGACTTAGGCAAAGAGAATGGCATAATGCAAAATACGGCTAAAGAAAAGCATATTTCTCCTGGTGATGGATAGAATATGATTCATCTTAGAAGATGAGTCTCGGAGGAAGACTTCCTTCTTTTCCTTCTTTTCCTCTTGGTCACTAGTCCTTTCCATGTGGTTCTGCAGAGGAGTAGGCAAGGAAGACTGAGGCTGCTTCTGAAGGGCCGTAGAAGTCTCATCCAGATAAGAATGGTGGGTCACTGAGATTTTTGGACAATAGCGGAACAGAGCAAAGTTGAAAATCTTTTAGCTTGACAGTGGGGAGGGAGGAAGAAAGCAGCTGAGAGTTAAATTGAAAAAAAAAAAACTAAACAAGAAAACCAACTTGTTTTCTATAAATAAAAGGGGGAACCTGAGTCACATGAGGACTGGATTGTCTTAGCTATGTACTTGGCAGTGTCACTACATAGAGAAGAGGAAGTTTGGAGAAGGTCTCAGTGACATAAGGGAAAGTTTTATGTAGGTAAAGACTAAAAGCAGATTGATTACCTAAAAAAAGTTTCCTCCATCTAAAGCTATTTCCATAATCCCTTCCTGGCTACCCCTGGAATAACCCTAAATTTTGTACCAACAATCATGAGCTCAAAATAGAGCTAGGCGGAAAATACTTCCCTAAGTTTCCTTTATACTCATAAGCATGTTTTTGTTTTTCATTTTGTTTTGTTTTGCACTGAGGTGTCTTTGGGTAAAATTGCCATGTGTGTCATGTGGAACTAGTGCAGACTTTGGAGCCCAAGGCTTGTTCATATCACCCGATGCTTTCTTGGAGGACCAACTAGTCTACTGCATGTCCCAAATTGGGACAATTTGGAGAATTGTTCCAGTTCTCCAAAGAGAGGACTGATTCTAGAAGAGCTGGTAGCTGCCTAGGATGAGGGGTCCACATAGGGAAAACCTTTAGGAAAAGAAGGGTGTTGGTTGCCATAAACAGTTCATAATAGCCTTGGACCAGCAGTTCTGGAGAACAGAGGTTCTGATCCAAATCAGGCCTTGAGGTCTCATTCCCCAAGGAGTGGGAGGCACATGAGCCCAAGGGACAAAGCAGGACTGGCCTAGAGGCTTGGGCCAGGTACCAATAGCCCCCTATGTGCCACTCTTATTTACATGGTGGCACAGGGTGCCTTATCATTAGGAGTCATTCAGTTGCAAGGGATTGTAAATCCAATCAAAACTAGCCTAAAGAAAAGGAAACATAGTGGCTTATACATAATTGGAATGCAAAAAAATCAAAAGATCAAAATACAGTTCACATTTCAGGTATGGCTGGCATCGTGGCTTGATTTGTGTCCCCTCCAGAAGATCAGAAGTTTTAATTTCTGATACTTGTGATTGTGACTTTATTTAGAAGAGTCTTTGCACATGTAATGAAATTGAGATAAGGTCCTACCTGACTAGGGAGGGCCCTACTTCAGTATGAATGATGTCCTAAGAAGAGAAAACACGCACTGACACAGGCAACAGGGAGAATGCTACGTGAAGACAGAGACAGGGACTGGAGTGCTGTGTCTACAAGCCAAGCGATGCCGAGGACTGCTGGCAACCACTAGAAGCTAAGAGAAAGGCACAGAACAGATTCTCCCCTAAAGCCTTCAGAGAGCTTGGCCCTGGCAACACCTTGATTTTGAACTTCTGGCCTCCTGAACTGTGAGAGAATACATTTCTGTTGTTTCAGTCACCCAATTTGTGGTGCTCTGCAGCCCTGACAAATGAATGCAGCTAGACTTAGAGGTTCATGAATGTCCCCAGGACTTGGTGACTTTCCCCCTCTCAGCTCTGCCTTCGTTTACACTGGTGCCGTGTCCAGCCTCCACACGGCAGCCAGATTGTAGCCAGAAACTGCAGAGTTAGCCAGGTTGCACATTTCTTATCTGAAATGCTTGGGAGCAGAAGTGTTTCAGATTCTTGGATTAGGGATGCTTAATCTATATGTCCTTTCAGAAGCAACTGCAAAGGAGAAGGTTGTATTTCTCTTCAAATATCTCAACATACGTCTGATTATTCTTAAGGGACTTTGATTGGGTCACTTGCCTGTCAGAACCAGTCTCCATGATCGTGGGGTATCAGGCCTGAGTTAAGTTGCCTCTTCTAGAACCAGGTGTGGAGCTCTCCAGAGAGCTTGTAATGGTACCTCTTCCAGGCCCAGCAGGCCCCATGGGACGCTAATGGAAGAGAGATGATTGGCATGAACCATGAACAACATTGCCTTCAAATCTCAGGTCCAAAGGCGTTTTGCTATATTATTATGATGGTGCTTTAAAAAATTCAGAATGTTATGGGTATTTTGAAGACATTGTACGTGGAAAAAACAATTTCTCCCTAGAGCGGAGATTGGGACTTCTAGGACAACTTTGACAGAGGAGACGGGAGTGTCAGTGGTAAAGAAGTGACAGAATGGGTGGATGGTGTGGAAAGCTATCATATATAACAATAATTTCTGTTACAGCATTACCAATTAGAAAGCACTTTTCTGTGTTTTCTCACTTGATTCTTATAATAACCCCATGAGCAAGTGAGGGAGCTCCAGATGGCAAAATGGAGCTCAGAGGTGAAGGGACATATGGAAAATAACCCAGCTAATGAATGGAGAAGCTGGGATTGACTTTAGATCTTTGATTCCAAAGCCAGTGCTCTTGTAACTTTCTCACGGTTTCTAAATTTCATGCATTCATTCAGTAAATACTTTCTGAATTCTTCTTATATTCAGGGAACTATTTAGTATGCCGAATGAAATCCTCCTGACTATAAAAAAAAGGAGAGAGAGAGAATAGTAACATCTTTAGGGCTTTCTGTGTGATCGATAAGATGCTTAGGGTCTGTATACATCATCGTAAGTATCTTCTTGCCAGCTCGGTGAGATGTGATCACTCCAGATTCCAGTGGAGCCATGCAAGCCTGACAGTGGTTCAGTCAGTTGGCCAAGAGCAGAGGTAGCCGTGGGAGGGCTGGGTTTGGTTCCAGCTCAGTCCAATGCCAATGCCTGTGCTCTTAATTATGTTGCCTCTGCTATACTCATAACTCTGTTAACAGCCATAAATCCAGCTCTGTCTGTTAGATCCAGTAAATTTCAAAGTGGAAAATCATTTTTCTAATAAAACTACGCTTAGGAAAAAAAAGATATTAATGCTCATACATTCTACCCTCATTATGACATCAACCTCCGAGCCAAACTATTTTGCACATTATAAAGAGCTGTTTTTATGATGAATGGGAATTATATTGGCACTTTAATTGAGTTAGAAACCAAGATACATGAATGTTAGTGCACAAGAAATGCAATAAAAAAAAAGCTGTTCAATGTGGTTGGAATACATCAGATTAATTTAATACCAACTTTAAATCCTAAAAATCTATACCCTTAAGTATGTTTTATCAAATCGTTGGATGAATTTTTTTATACCTTTTTTTCTTTTAGGTAGGCACCTATTACATTCTTTTTCTTTTCTTTTTTTTTTTTTTAAAGACAGGGTTTCACCACGTTGGTCAGGCTGGTCTTGAACTCCTGACCTCAGGTGATCCGCCCACCTTGGCCTCCAAAGTGCTTGGATTACAGGCATGAGCCACCACGCCTGGCCACATTCTTTTTCTTTTTTTGAGACAAGAGTCTTGCTCAGTCGCCCAGGCTGGAGTACAATGGCACGATCTCAGCTCACTGCAACCTCCACCTCCTGGGTTCAAATGATTTTCCTGTCTCAATTTCCCAAGTAGCTGGGATTACGGCTGTCCACTACCACACCCAGCTAATATTTTGTATTTATGGGGGAGATGGGGTTTCACCATGTTGGCCAGGCTGGTCTTGAACTCCTGACCTCATGTGATCCACCTGCCTCGGCCTCCCAAAGTGCTGGGGTTACAGGCATGAGCCACCACACCCAGCCCTGCATTCTTAACAGATCTGATGTATGATAAATTTGGATTTCAATTTTGTGATCAAAACTCATTTTTTTAGCTGTAAAACTATCACCCTCTTAAATTCCAATACTGTAATGTAGGAGGTTGGCATATGTTTGGATAAAATTATGTAAACTAAAAAAAAAAAAACACTTTCCACCGTAGGATTTTTAAAATATTTGTTCAGTTTCATCCATAATTTATGATTTATTTTATTTCTTTTGTTTCAGTTCAAATTTCTTCATTTAAAAAAAAAATGACTTCATTCACGTGCCCATAAAATTAGTACTTGTGTTTGCTTGATTTAGCATTCTACAAATGAAAGAGAGTTTATTTTAATTTAGGGCTTGTGGTTTCCTGAAGGTCAGATCTCCATTTGAGAGAAAGAAAATGGTATTTAAATGATTTAGTCAAATGGGAGGCCTGACACGAGTCACAGTCCCTAGGCTTTCTGAAAATGAGATGCCCCACGTTTGCACTTTTCCAGCTCAACCAAAAATGATAGAGTTGTCAGCATAAAAGTTAATGCACAACATGTGGATTTTTAAAACATGATTGGGATGAGTGTTTTGAGTAATTAATTTGCTGAAATTGTGTTGTGCTTTAGCGCACTGTACTACAATATTAGCGTTGTGAAGGGTGCATTAAATAGTTCCTGTCAATTATGGTTGGCTGTGAATGAATCTGAGGGTTCCTTTTGTTATAAATTACTATTTCCTAAAATGCTTTTGCAGAGAAGCAATGGAACACTTTTAGATCTGGAATGTTTAAAGAGCTGTTCTTGCCAGTGGTTGATTTTGAGCCAGCTCCAATGTTTATGAGAACTCATAAAACAAAGCAAAGTGAGGATGGCCCATTTGCTGTTACTCCATTTTCCTCCCACTGAAATTTCTCCTTCAGTTTTTGGTGGTGCCTCTGCCACAGTTAGCTCATCCGATAAAGCCTGGTGATAGCTGATTTGAGCTTTTGCATACAGTCCCTTGATCCTGCTAGGGCCCCCCCACCATTCTGAGCATGCAACATTAACATAAAAACTACCAGCACTTTTGCAGCTGTGGACAAACCCCAAATTCCACAGCTGGGGGTCACAAGAGAAAGTTTAGCTGAAAATGTAGACACCTAAAGCTGGAAATTAGAGGGAGGGTCATGAAATATTTCCAGGTGCTGTGTATGAATTTACAGAGAATTCTTTTTGCTGTAGTTAGTTATTAGACAAACAGTGCTGTTCGTTAATTTGGCAAGAGTTCCTGGGTTTTTCCAGTAGTTCTCTGGGTCATTTGGGAAAAGGGGTGTTTGGAAGATGACCCTATGAGAGTTGAGATATTTTGCCATGGTCCCCCTGATGGCCATGAGGTTTCAGCCAATCAGAATTCTGCAGGTTGCTTTGGGGTTCTTTGTTTCACATTCTCTCTTGGTTCTTTCTGTCCTTAGGAGCTCACCCTGCCTTTGTTTTGCCATTTAAAAGTAACTAGCGGCCCACTGAAGGTTTTGCCAGAGGCCCATGGAAATCTAACCATCAAATAAACTACATTTTACAGGTCTTGCTGCTGATTTTTAAAATGAATTCTCTGCAAACAGGCAGAAGTTACTTCCAGCCAGTTTTGATCACTAGCACCTTTTTGCTTCAACAATCCCGAGCAGCTAACACAATAATGGGGCCATCTTTATGTAAATAGACACAATAGTTTATATTTCTGCCAGCTCCAGAGGGATTCACAGTTTTGATCTTGACTTTAAGATGGGCCTTTCTGAGCTGGGGGAGGGAGGGGTTGCTGGATGGGAGAGGAGCTCCCCAGGAGAAAACCATGGGTGGATAATCTCAAAATGGTTGTTGCAGCTACGCTCGCATTTGGAGGTTAATTTAGAAAAGAAAAGCAAGATTGGATATCAGAGTAGGGACTGCAGAGACTGGGCTGAGCTAATTATTTCACAGAGGCCTTTTGGGCCATCCTAGGCACAGATTGGCCCTGGATGGGCCTCAGTCTCCGGTCTGTTGAAAGCCCTGCCTGGTAGGAAGAAGCACCTCTGCCAGGCAGTGGGGGTGAGGGGGGAGCAGTGTGAGCCCACGGAGGCTGCAGTTGATGGTTTACTTAGGCTTGGAAAGGGAAACTGGTGCTAAATGAGACGTGTTCTGGAATCGGTGAGACACTGTTAGTTTCCTCTAAATTTCCTTGGCCCCACCTTTTTTCTTCTTTGCTTTATTTTTGCACACCCTAAGGCCCCCCAGTCTTTTCTCTTCCTCCTGTAGAATCTTGATTATTTCGGAAGGAATCTTTCCACACAAAAAGGACCATCAAGAAATGGGATTTATGTCCACAGACTCAGCCTGAGAAGAGCCATCCGTCTCAGCTCAGGGCTAGGAGGGAGCTGAGCAGGTTTCCTTGCAGGAGCGATCAATCTGCCACCAGATGTCTCTGTAGCCCACTCTACAGGAATGCTAACGAGCACCAGGGCTGGAGCTCAAGCTTCCCAGTGACCTTGTGGTATATCCCCTGAATTAATACGTGAAGCAGAAATGAGTCTCTTGTGTGTGTGTGTGTGTGTGTGTGCACAAGTGCACACGTGCCTGTGTGTATGTATTTTCTTTCCTGAGTTGCTTCACAGAGTATCCCCTAACTCCTTAATTATCTATTTCCCCGCACTAAGTTCCTTCCTGAAAGTCAGAGAAGAGTGGTAGGGTGCTCTTGGAATGGGAGATTCATCACTGATAGGTGCAAGCAAAGATAGTGGCAGAGGGGCCTGATAATCTCTGTCTCCTTCCCTAAGGTGGCTCTTGGATGCAGTTATCATGGTAGGGACAGGTAAGGAATGTCACTTAATCCTGGGCTCCCCACTGGTCCTCAGCCAACCAGCAAAGGGAAACTCAGGTGCTGCTGGGGATGTCAATGTCGAAGGGCTGCCCAGGAAGGCTGAAAACAAGGATTTGCTTTACTGCACGTGTAAATTCATTTTAGAAGCTTTAAAGCATTTCATTGGAGGAGCAACTGGCAAGTTAATGAGGCAAATTGAAAATATGTCTAGGAAAGAGAGAATTAATGGTGAATGTGGTATGAGCCTAATCTCTGCAGTGGGAGATGCTGAAGACACTCTACCAGTTTGATCACAAAGAGTTCACAGAAAGCAAGCCGGGAGCGGTGGCTTACGCCTGTAATCCCAGAACTTTGGGAGGCTGAGGCGGGCGGATGGCTTGAGCCCAAGAGTTTGAGACCAGCCTGGGCAACAGAACAAGACATTGCCTCTAAAAAAACAAACAAACATACAGAAATTAGCCAGGCATGGTGGCGCATGCCTATAATCCTAGCTACTGGAGAGGCTGAGGTGGGAGTACCAGAAGGTTGACTCGGGAGGCCAAGGGTGCAGTGAGCCATGATCACGCCACTGCACTCCAGCTTGGGTGATAGAGCAAGATCCTGTCTCAAAAAAGGAAAAAAGTGGCCAGACGTGGTGGCTCACGCCTGTAATCCAAGCACTTTGGAGGCCAAGGTGGGTGGATCACCTGAGGTCGGGAGTTCAAGAACAGCCTGACCAACATGGTGAAACCCCGTCTTTAAAAAAAAAAAAAGGAAAAAAGTAAGAAAGCCAGCCAGATTAAATGTTTGGCTAAACTGGGTATGTACCAAGTCCGGCCGGTCTGTCTTGGGTACAGTGAAGTCAGCCGTTCCTGTCCTTCCATGTGAGTTTGAAATGATCAACAAATGATCTGACACATACAATCTCTGTAAAGCATGGTCTCAGCTGTCTCACTGCCCTAGTACAGAGAAAAGGTGTGGCACATTCAGCAGCGTCAGGTATGGCCACACAGATCCACAGCCCATGAGGAACAAGGTGACTGTTCGCAGGAGGCGTTACTCATCTGCATATGTGATTTTAGTTGAATCCTCTGGCAAGGATCATAACAGATTTAGGAATTTTTCCAAAAAAAAGGCTGGGATACAAAAATAGGAATCATTTAGTGGGTGAGTTGGCATCTGAAGAAAACAAGAGAAGATTTAATACAGAACGGTCCTGTCTATACATGTATACATAGACACAAAATGTAATCTAGCAAGATTCACGCACAGCATGTCACCGTCATCAGGAGTGACACTCTCCCTTGCACAGGGTGGAAATTGGGATACTTGTGATAGAATCATGAAATGCAGTCCTGATGTTATTCCGAAGATGTAGCCTTAGGAATTTTCACAGATCTCTCCTCCCCAAGAGGTCACAGAAACACAAAAGCATAATGTCTTCTTTTACACACGTAAGTTGAGGCTGGATCTTGTGAAAACAAAATGGAAACACTGGCGTCGAGTCGCAGTGCTTGCGGTGGAGCATGATGCGCTATGATTCCTTCTTCACAGCTGTTGGAGGGCGGTGAAGAGAGGATGGAGACTCCTCAGGAAAACCTGCACTATCATCAGAAGATGCAAAATGGTTCTTTCGAGGCTCCCAGTGGCCGGCTTTATTCCCTGAAGATCCGGAACACTACCAGCTGCAGCTCGGGCACATACAGATGCACTCTGCAGGAGCCAGATGGGCAGAGGAACCTAAGTGGCAAGGTGATCTTGAGAGTGACAGGTGAGGTGACCCGCAGCACTTGCCTTTTTCTTGCACAATGCATGCGCACTTTCTTCAAGGCCTAAAATCGATCCTCTCTTTCGGAGTCTAGCTCCAGAGCTTTGAATCACATCTGTGGCTGGAAGTGGGAATCTGCTGCAAGCATGTCACCATTTTCTCTTCACGTGGCTTAAATGATGCCTTTTGTTTGACTTTTGCCCAGCACTTGTTGGGCTGAGGCTGGAAGTGATAAAAATGTGGTCATAGAGCCCCAGTTTCCATATAGTAGTTGATTTCTCCTGCTGTCGGGTATCTGAAAGGACTCAGACTTAGGGTAATATTATTACACCTGCTAGAGTACAGTCCCTGTTGAAGGGGGCACTGTGTGCTTTTTCTCAGTGTTGTATGCACACACCTCCCTTAGGCCCTCCTGGATCTCCAGCCCTTCATCCTGCTTTCTTCTTTTCCTAAGACTTACTACAAGTAGCATGTTACGTATGGATTAATTTAATGTCTGTCTCCCCAAGAGAGCAAGAACCTCTTTGTTTTCTTCTCTGATGTGTCTGGGCACATAGTGGGCCCTCAATGAATATTCACATGAATGAGAGGAACCTTGCAGGGGAGAGTGGAGAGGGGAGGCACGTCCTGCGGGGAGTGGAGAGGAAATGAAGAGAACAGCGGATTTTCTCTTTTTCCTCTTCCAAGGTGATATTGCCTAGCAACTTAAGGGGTCAGAGTCTGCAGTCACATCTGGTTCAGATATTAACTCTGCGTCTTATTAGTGAGTGGCCTTGAACAAATCCCTGATTGACCCTAAGCCTCAGTTCTCTAATCTCTAGAATGGAGGTAACAGCTATAACATAGACTTCTTGTGAAGGTTAAATGAGAAATTGCATTAACATGCTGAGTGCAGTGCCCAGGACAGACTGAACGATCAATGCATGTTAGGGACCATGAGGACAATGGCTCTCTTTATCCACAGCTGTGACGATCCAGCCCTAGGCTGCTGACAAAACATTGAATCCACTTTCAGGGGTCGACAGCTCTCTGGAGATGCAGTCATTGGCTCCATTGGCCAGAACCCCCTCCACTCACTCGCACTCCACCTGCTCCTGCCTGGGGCGTCGAGCAGATTCTGTTTGCAGGCACACTGTAGCCAAAGCTCGGCTTGCTTCCCCAAACAGCACACTGGGCGTTGCACCGAGTGGGGAGAGGCGCCTCCCTTCGTGCCTGTTCCTGGACTAACGGCCTCGCTGCTCTCGCCCTCCCTGAGTACTGCACCGCAGCCTTTAACAACCCCGAGGGAGCTGTTCTCCCGCCCACCCATGCTGGCAGCCTTGCCGAAACGGCTCGAACGATTCTACGAAAATCTGTCGACCTATTTGGCCATCGCAGGGCAGTTTACTTGCTTCCTTTCATGGTCCCCGAGTCCTCATGAGGTGAGGGCACACCATGCTCTACCAAACACTGATGAAGTTAAGAAAATCTGTGGATTAACAAGCGGTGGTTTATCAAGTAGAAGGATAAAGTAAGCCAGGAAAGGCCTGACATCCGAAGCGGAGGCAGACAGATGCAGGATAAGCCGGGACTGGACACCTGGCTCAGCCGCCTTGGTCCTTGGTCCTTGGTCCTTGACCCTCGACCCTCTCTGAGCCTCGGCTCTTTCATCTGTAAAATGGGACTGCTCAGGCCTGCTCTGAAGATTCAGGGAGATGCTGTATGCAAGCCCTGTTGCACGCAGCTGGACACAGAGTGACACTGCGCACTGGCTGCTGCTGTCACTGTCACTGTCACTGTCATTCATCCTGATGGGAAGAGGAGACGAGCAGGACTCCAGGACAGAGGAACAAAGCATTCTTAGCTATTTTTCATGGTAGAAAAATCCTGTTAAAATGGCTTCATGTGTCACTTACTTTTTTAAAGGATGCCCTGCACAGCGTAAAGAAGAGACTTTTAAGAAATACAGAGCGGAGATTGTCCTGCTGCTGGCCCTGGTTGTTTTCTACTTAACACTCATCATTTTCACTTGTGTAAGTATCTTTTTAAAACATCTCTTCTGTTATTAAAAGATTACCCAGGGCACCAATCCAAATATCTTTTGCAGATAGCATGAATCATTTAATAATGGCGAGAGAGATTATTCTTTGAACCCTGGACTCTTTTTGAGGCTCCTAGACTGGGAGAATCATTACACGAAGCTCCCTGAAATATTTCCAGCTTTTGTCTGGTGGCCACATGTAGAGCATTGTGGAAAAAAAAACCAAAGTAAGATATGGGACGGACGTTTGGGAAATGGCAAGGGATTCTATGAAAGACCGACCAGATGCCCTATAAGCACAGTGCTAGAAATTGCAGCGCTGAGGGTCCCCCATCCACAAACAGAGGCCCTGTTCTCCCTATGGGTGAGAGAGTGAGCCCGACTGCCCCAGGGATGCCAGGGGATAGATCAGCCTCCTTTGGCTGCCTTCAAACTATTTTCTCATGGGGGTTCTCCCCTTATATTTTTGATATTTCTGCCCATGCCTTAAGAATTAATCCCAAGAAGCCAGAGCAGTGGGGCACCGAGGGAGGCTCCCAGGGTGGAGGATGGCTGGCCAGTGCTCAGGCATCCTATGGGGATTCTCCCCTTATATTTTTGGTATTTCTGCCCATGCCTTAAGAATTAGTCCCAAGAAGCCAGAGCATGGGGCACTGAGGGAGGCTCCCAGGGTGGAGGGTGGCTGGCCAGTGCTCAGGCGTCCTGGACATGCCCCTGAGCTGTTGGTTGCAGGTTCCAGCTAAAAGCCCTCAGAGATTCTTTCTGCATGGCTGCTCACCTGTGTTGACCACGGTTGTGGGAAAGTAGGGCCCCATGTGTATCTGACCCTCTAGGAAGTGATCTGCCCCCTTTGTCTCCATCTACCAGGCAGGGTGAGCTACCTAGTGGCCAGGATAGACTTTACCCATGAGCTACCCTAGGACTGGTTCTTGCCACTCACTGTGTCCCTCTATTCACTTACTTGCCTCTCTGGCTGTACACCTATCTCTCTGCTTTCTATTTTAGACATCAGTCAATCAAAGACTCCAGTGAACACCTACTATGTTCAAGGCATTATGCTAGGCACTGTATGAGGCATAAAAAGGTGTAAGACATGGCTCCTGCCCTCAAGGAGCTTACAGTTCAGATGTTAGTGTTATTTACATATAAGAAGATAATTAGAGTTACCAGCCAATATATTTTAAAAATGAGTGACTTTAGTTTCTCGTTGGCAAATGCCTTCTGTGGGCATTGACTTTCCATATGGAGACCTAACGGAAGAGGGTTGAAATGGCCAGAATCAGCGAATCTCCTGGTCCAAGTTTGGAGATGTCAGTGAAATGGTTGGTACAAATCCCTAGTAGTGCACGTGAGGCAGTGAGCTATGAGAGCTTCCAGAACGGACAACCCTTCCAAAGGATTGTCCAGCCAGCTATTATCGAACAGAGTTTAAACGGAGGTGACAACTGCTGAATTTTTCCAATTATTCACTTCCCTTGTATTTCATTTCTTTTCAGAAGTTTGCACGACTACAGAGTATCTTCCCAGATTTGTCTAAAGCTGGCATGGAACGAGCTTTTCTCCCAGTTACTTCCCCAAGTAAGCATGTGGGGCCAGTGACTCTTCACAAGACAGAACTGGTATGAGCAGGATTTCTGCAGGTTCTTCTTCCTGAAGCTGAGGCTCAGGGGTGTGCCTGTCTGTCACACTGGAGGAGAGGAGAATGAGCCCTGCGCTGGAGATGGCATCCCCCCGTGAAGTCCTTCACCTGAACGAAAACATCTAGAAGTGGATCCCACCCTATTTGCTGTGAGCAGCCTTTGAAAACCATCACATGACCACATAGCATGGGGCCACTGCTGCTTCTCCACGGCCACCTTTTCAGCGATGTGTGCAGCTATCTGGTCAACCTCCTGGACACTTGTTCAGTCATATAAAAGCTATGGTGAAATGCAGCCGGAAAAGGGTCTTTGGAACTATGAATGCCCCCAGCTGGCCTGCGACAGACTTCTGAGGACAGCTGTCCTCTTCTATATCTGGGGGACATCTCTTTGAATTTGCTGTGTTTTGTTGTACCAGCCCAGATGTTTTACATCTGGGAGAGATTGACAGATCAAGCTGTGAGACAGTGGGAAATATTTAGCAAATAATTTCCTGGTGTGAAGGTCCTGCTATTACTAAGGAGTAATCTGTGTACAAAGAAATAACAGGTCGATGAACTATTCCCCAGCAGGGTCTTTTCATCAGGGAAGGACTTCCATAAAGAAGCAATAAAGAAGAGTGCCACGTTTATTTTTTTATCTATACGTACTTGTCAAGAAGGGTTTGTGTTTTTCTGCTTTTGAAATCTGTATCTGTAGTTAGATAGCCTTGTGAACTGACAAGCAGCCTGGATATAGAGAAGGAGAAGAAGTCAGAGAGGATGACAGGAGAGAGAGCTATTTAGCGACCGGCCGGAAATGTGGGGCTCACGGTGCAGTCTGGGTGCTCGTCCCATCATCCTCTCGTCCCACTGTCTGGCTGCATGATCTGGAGCAAGTTCCCTATGGTTTCTGCTTTCTCCATTTTAAACCACAAGGCTGTTGCATGGGCTGTTGAAAATTCTTCGAAAACGTATGAAGCACTATACAAATTCGAAACTCCGTTAAGTCATTATCCTTGCCATGATGGTGATGTTCAGGGGATGAGAAGGCGTTCATTTCTCATGTTTCCCGTTGTCTGAAACAAAGAAGGTTACCACAAAGCCTTTCCCAGAGCCTTCTGCAATAATTCCTTCAGGGAAGCAGGGAGGCCAGGCCCATGGTCTGTTCTCGAAGCAGGAGCCTAACACACTCCAGGGCACGGACACACGGGAGCCACTGGCAGAAGGGACTTCCCGAAATGTTGCGTGGATGTTTTAGCCATTGTTGGGTTTCTCTCTTATCAAACGTGGGTCCTTCCCTTTTTGGTTTCCAAAGGCATCTTACTGCTTGAGTTATGTGTCCACCGTCCCCTCTAATATTAGGGAGTAAACTGGAGACCAGGCTGACTTAGTGTTTTTGCCTCCGTCGTGGCTTTCATGTTATTATACGTATGCAGATGAAGAAGGGCCGTCTTTCTGTTTCATATTCAACTCGTAAGACTTTGGGATAGGAAAAATGACTAATGGCTACTAGGCTTAATACCTGGGTGATGACATCATCTGTACAACGAACCCCATGACATAAGTTTACCTGTGTAACAAACCTGCACTTGTACCCATGAACTTAAAATAAAAGTTAAAAATAAAAAACACATACAAATGCAAATGAAAAAATCCCGACTTTGGGATGAGTACTAGGATGTCTATA
This sequence comes from Cacajao melanocephalus, assembly GCA_963573385.1. NCBI lineage: Eukaryota > Metazoa > Chordata > Mammalia > Primates > Pitheciidae > Cacajao > Cacajao melanocephalus. The sequence continues at coordinate 65,729 of CAUYLG010058766.1, forward strand.
AACCAGTGTGAGAATCAGAATCCAAAATAAGAGCTGAAAGATTGGCAGAGCCCTTCTCGTACGGAGGGTGTGCTGGCAGACGGATCTTTGTAAGCAGCCTCCCTCCTTCCCAGAGACGCTTCTTTCATCCTGGGGTGGCGTTGCTACCCAGCACAGGAGCAGCTCATATTCACATGCACAGCCACAGGTGGGAGGGATGGGGGGTGGGGTTTGTGCTTCAGAAAGATGTGTAACATCAGGGGCTTTGTGCCTGGGATTCATGGGGTTTCACTCAAGATTCTCGAATAGGTCCCTTCTCCCCAGAATGTTAAGAAAATCTGGTCTAAGTAGTTGTAATAGTTATAAAAGCATCCTAGGTGAATGGCTGTTTACAAAGATGAACACACATATATGCCTCTAAAAGCTGTGGATTCACTTTCAGTGGAATCAAGTCTATTCTCAAATCCTTTACCAAAAGTGTCAGGACATAGTGATTAACAGTTCACAGAGCTCCCTGTCAGCTGAGTTTGTAGCCCAGCTTCAAGATTTGGAAGTTGTATTTGGAAGCTGTATTTCCTTGGGCAGAGGACTTACCCCTCTAAGCCTTAGCTGGCAGATCTTTAGAATAAGAGTAGTATCTGCCTAATAGGTTTACTGTGAGGATTAAATAAGATAATATAGAGAAGCACTAAGCCTAGTGTCCTGCAAAAGTTAAGGCTTTGATTGATATTAGAAGAAGAAAGGAGAAAAAGGTGGCAGAGAAAGCATCAGTGACCATAAATCTTCGACAAAGTGGTTTTGTTAAAAGGAATGAATCGGCTTGGTGAAGGAGTCATGTTGCTTTCAGAGGATTAATACCCAGTGCACTAAATGCTCTATGGCCGTTAGAATTACAGTACAGGACAGACCAGGGAGGAGGGCTGCCCTTTGTCAATTTGGACTGAATTAACCTGGAAACATGATGGAAATTTGAGAGCAGGTAGACTCAACATTTCACATCTAGTCTTTGGTATAAGAAAAAGTTTGTGTGTGTCTGTGTGTGTTTGTGTGTGTGTGAGAGAGGGGTAGGGGGGATGTAGAAGGGAAGGGAGGACAGAATTTACCAAGGAGAGAGAACTGCTTTCCACTGCGTCAGCTGAGGCCTATGAAGATAATTCAGAGGAAGGCAGATGATCATGGACCATATTTATTCTTCATCTCCACTGCCAGGGAAAACTTTGTATTCAAGGCTGTCCTTTGCCTGTGAAATTAGATCTACAGTTATAATAATTCACCTTGGGATGTCCCAGGACACAAATACAAATGTGAATATCAGCTCCACATTCTTCCAAAAGAAAGCCTGTGGTTTTTTCATATTTATAATAATACTTAGGAGGTTTCCTCATAGAAAATACTGAGCCACACTCATGGAATCCAACAGAACCCGATTATTAGCTGGGGTTGCAAGGGAAGAGATACAACAGTGACCTCTGGACGTACAGACGGCAAAGGTGAGGCCATGTGTTCGACCTCACAGCACAGTGAGAATCAAGAGAGTTTTGGAATAATTCAGTCTGGTTTCCAGCTCTTTCCTCACTGGCAACTCTATTTGGTAGCTTTAACTGGATCATTGTTTAATACCTCACCTTTCCTATATAAAAATAGCCGAAGGCTTAAAAATCTTAGGATATGAGCTATGTGCTTAATTCACCAGCTATTCTTCCCCGTAGTTGTGTAGCTGATCGTCTGCAGAGGCGGGTGTGATCTAATTCGTTGCTTAAATGCAGTCAGTCAGTTATTTGATCACAGACTACTATTGTTATTTATTGTCTTCTCAAGACTGGATGTGTAGTTTTTAGTTTTCACCTTTAAAGTACATTTAGAATACGTAAGGAATTAAGACTGTACCTGTCATTCTGTGGGGTGTGTGTGTGTGTTTTGAATGGGTGAAATTAAACATAAATTATACTGGCCGAGTATTTGCTCTGGATACAGTACTGTTGTAGGCACTGTGCAATACTTAACCTAGTGGGACACATTCTTTCAAGGAGGTTACAATCAACTCGAAGGAGAAGTGCGCTCAGAGCTGTGTGCATGGTTACTTGTTTACTAAATATGAGAGCAATATATGAAATACGAAGATTACTGCGAACACAGAGAAAGAACAGTGGCAATGTCCAGTTTCTTCTGGGAGCACCTCAGGAGGCCTTGCAGAGCTGATTCCGTGGGATCTTGGACTTGATTCTGAAGGGTAGTGATGGAAACAGCAGTGAGAATGGCGAGGACACAGTCTCTAAGGCAAGAAAGGAGAGAGGAGGCTGAACTGAGGGTCGTATGGGAGTTTAGGTGGGCATGGGGCAGCTTCTGCCCAGGTGGAGGAGGGAGGAGGCGGTAATGAAGTATGGGAAAGTTATTGTAGAGTTTGTACAGTGGAAGTGTCGAAGGATTCTGATTTGGGGCACCATGTTTTCAGATCCAATTTTAGGATAATAACCAGGAAAACAAAGTAAAGGATAAAAGAGCTGGAAGAGATGGGAGGCAGGAGGACCACATAAGGGACTGAGGGGGGAGCCCTGAGGAAGCACTGCATCAATGGAAGAGAAGAGGAGGGCTCAAGAGGAGGGCTGGACCCCAGCTGGCTCCTGCACATGTCTTTTCAGTTGTCAGCCCCGGGTTTTCTTATGAGCCTAGCTGCTGCTTGTATGTTTTTGTTATTATTTTTTAAAACACAGCTATCTTAAAAATAATAGAATACAAAACCAAACAAACAAAAAAACCTATCCCTCCTATCTTTATCTCTATCTGAGAGGCAGAACTCAATCACTGCAGACCATGTAAAGGGTTCCCCATGATTCACAGTCATTCCTGTAGCTAATAAGACACTACTGCGGCAGAAGCCGTAGGCTTCACGTGTGTGTGTGAAGGCTAAAGAAGGCTTTTATCTTTCTTCACTTCCCCTTCAGTCTCTCCTGGAAGAATATTCCTGGTTTTTCCCCTATATAATTTGCATTTCTGTCCTGGAAGAATGTTCCTGTTTTCCTTGTATGTAATTTGATATTCTATTTAATCGGTGATTGGTTGACGTAGGAAACACAGTGTGCATCATCTGAGCCCCTCTGGTTTATTTCTTACTGTTTATAAGCATGTAACTAACATTTGATCCTTTCATTGATTTCCTGCCTTTATACTTTTGTCCAACGAATTACATGTTATATAATTGCTCCTGAGCAATTTTTTTTTTTCGAGATGGAATCTCACTCTGTCTCCCAGGCTGGAGTGCAGTGGTACAATCTCAGCTCACTGCAACCTCCGTCTCTCGGGTTCAAGCCACTCTTATGCCTCAGCCTCCCAAGTAGCTGAGACTGCAGGCATGCGCTACCATGCCTGGCTCATTTTTGTATTTTTAGTAGAGACGGGGTTTCACCATATTGGCCAGGCTGGTCTTGAACTCCTGACCTTGTGATCCACCCACCTCGGCCTCCTAAAGTGCCGGGGTTACAGGTGTGAGCCGCCGCGCCCTGCCTGAGCAATTTTTAAAAATAAAATCTTTTCAGCAGTTGGCTAACAGACATTGCTAACAAAGCAAAATGATCAACGAAAAGATACCTTCAAGGGAATATGATGGGTTGTGCCTGAATGACGAGGGAGGGGTATGAATATGTCTTAGAGGAAAGGAAAATCGTGCCTTATAACATTGTTTATTGCCCCCAGAGCTTGATAAATCACACATGAGCCCCACTCTGTCCTTCAGAGACAAGACATTTCACTTGCAGACATATCTTTCTTCTTTTCCACTTTTTAATTTCATTCTCCCCATGGGATCCCAAGCAGCGCACACTGAAGTAACAAAGGACTATCAGGAAAACATCATCTAGGTGGGGTGTATTTGTTTCCATGGTTCCTGAGAATTTCGGGTGAAGGAAGGAGGCAAAACGTGGGCACTGGAAGCAAATCTTCTATTCTTTCCTTCTTTCAATGCATAAACACGTACAGTATCCCTCTGGGCAAGGGGCGACCTCACATAGTGGTTCATTTAGATTCTGCAGGAGAAGGAGATATTGTTTTATTCTTCGTTATAAGAGGAGCTATTTCTTCAAATTGACCATTTCCCCGCCTCACTCTTTGCAAAAGTAACCTGTTTACAATCTACTCTTGTAGATTACAGTACTTAGTAGAGACAAGTAGAGAGAAATTCAGACATTGAAAAGCTTTGCGACATCCCACAGAGTTGGAATGCTTTTTTCAAAGGGGAAAAAATCTGCAAATGTGTATGTACTTGCCTACGTACCCAAAAGAGCCAGCTGGACGGCCCATAAACGGCTCCCATTCAGGAACAACAAAAGCCCATGTCAGAAGTCAAGGGACAGGAGGCTGAGAACTAATAATAATTTTGCACTTACGCAGCAGTTTTCATCTGAAGACCTCGGAGTGCTTTATAAACATTAATTAAATCGCCCAACAGCCCTGTGAGATGGCTGTGTATCACTGTTTTCAATGTGCAGGGGGTATGGGGAGGAGAAATGGATGCATGGAGTGAAGTTGGAACCAGGCCATGCTACAATGTGTGTGGATTGCAAACTCAGAAAAGGCAGCGGGAACGTCTCCCTTGTGAATCCAGGGCTGTGGTCAGGTGTACACGGTTCCTGCCGGGCCAGAGACGGTCTGGTGACTCCCGCAGCGGGACCCACTTTATGCATGTAGCAAACCGGCCACCCGCACCTGGGCTTGAAGGATGCCAGCACGATCTCCCCCACGGGCTCATCACCACATGTTAGACTGCCATCATTGCACACTCATTCCTTTAGTGAGACTTGTGATGGCCAATCAGCTTCACCGCAGGTGTCACTTCTGATTGCTGGTAGGTACAGCCAGGCTGACTGCCTGGAGGATCGCTGTATCTAGCCTGTCCAGCAGAATAGGCCATGATTGATTAGTGATGTCTGGGAAAAGGTAGTCACTGTAGATTAAACTGTATCTTGAGAAAAGATATGTGGAAGTCCTAATCCCTGGTACCTGTGACTGTGATCTTATTTGGAAACAAGGTCTTTGCAAATGTAGTCAAGTTAGGATGACATCATTCTGGATTGGGATGGGTGTCCTTATAACAAGAGTGAAATGTGGAGACAGACACACAGAGAAGAAAACGCCTTGTGGAGGCGGAGGCCAAGATTGGAATGACACATCTACAAGCCAAGAAACGTTGAGGATTGCTGGCAACCACTAGAAGCTAAGAGAAGGGCCTGGAACAGATTCAGAGGGAGCATGGCCTTTGCTGCTGACCCTTTGATTTCCAACTTCTTGCCTTCAGCACTAAAGGAGAATACATTCCTGTGGTTCTAAGCCACTCAGTTTCAGGTACTTTGTCATGAAACAGATGTCACAGCGCTAGAAACTAATGTGATGATTTGAATATTGGAAAGCGTTCAAATGCAGGACTGTTCAAATGATCATTTAAAAACACATCCTACCATCGTGACAACTGAAGGAAGGTTTCCTGGAAGGATTGGGCTGTGACTGTTTTGTGCTCCAGCTGGAGATGAGGTCAGAGTGCAATGGTGGTGACAGGGACATGCCAGCGGTCCTCTGGCATGGCAGGTGTTGATGGTTCTCAGACACTTAGATGTTTTGGCAGGTCAATCCTGTCTTAGCATGTTGAATTGCACTTGTGCAAATGCATTTAACACATTCCATTTCTTAATCCCTACAATAAATCAGAAAATCAAAGAATGCACCCAGAAGCCAATGGTGCTAGATCAAGCGTAGCAAAAGGAAAAAAAAAAAAAAAAACTATAGACATTAAGACCCAAAGTCTGGAAATACCATTCATCTGGCATAGGTGAGGGTGCAGACATTCATGGCAAGAGAGTATACATGGTATTCATCTTTAGTCTTATCCCTTTCAGGATCCTTTTAAAAAAATGCAAACAGTCCCCAGAGGGTATAACACATAAAATGACAGAATGATGACTTACACACTGGTGTGGAAAAAAAATCGTCTTTGGAGTCACTCAACATGAATTAGAATCCAGGTGACTCAATTTACTCATCTGGTAAATGCGTGTGATATTCTCATAGACTTGTGAGAAGTAAATGCCTTGCTATTTGTGTGAAGGTGTGGTGTACAGTATGTATTAAATTATCAGTAGCATTTGCTTCTGCTCAGTAAGTAACTTTCTTCTTTTGGAGAGTGGAAGCTGATGATACAGGCCGGCAAGCTGGAGAAGGGGCAGAAGGCAAGGCTGGGGGAGATGGTGCCGTTGAAGGAGGCTGCGTCATTGAGGCTGCCGTAGGACTGTGGCTTGGGGAGAAGGTGCTTCCTACCCTACATGGCTTTAGTTAGCCCCTCCCAGGGTCTCCCTGGGAAGATTCTCCTTGTCTAGGGTCACCCCTCCCTCCCGCCAGAGCTCCTGGCAGCAGCAGCAGCCTCTCCACAGTGGGCCAACAGTGGGCAGTGGGGCTTCTTCCTTCTCTGCCTCTTCTCTCCGAGGCAGAGTTCATCTCTTGGGGAACCAGAGGAGGGGAGCAACAGGGAGGCAGCTCAAGCTGTGGATGGATCCTCTTCACAGGCAAGAGCCAAGCAGGACAAAAAAAGGAAGAATCGCTCCTCTCAGACTAGGCCAAACATCAGCTTCAGCTGAACCCAAGGGAGGTGAAACCAGCAACCTTACTTTCTTTGAAAGTGATTTATGGGCTGTGCACAGTGGCTCAGGCCTGTAATTCCAGCACTTTGGGAGGCCGAGGCGGGAGGACCACTCGAGGCCAGGAGTTCAAGACCAGCCTGGGCAACATGGCAAGATGCCATCTCTACAAATAATAATAAAAAAATTAGCTAGGCGTGGTGGCGCACACCTGTAGTCCTGGCTACTTGGGAGGCTGAGGCAGGAGGATCCTTTGAGCCCAGGAGGTTGGGGCTACAGTGAGCCCCAACAGTAGCAATCATAGTGAACTATGATCATACCACTGCACTCCAGCTGGGTGACAGAGTGAGAACACTATCTAAAGAAAGAGTGACCTCTGAACCCTCATTATATTTTTCAACCAGAATTTACCCAGACAGAAATGACCTGTGCCAACAAACTCATTATGTTTTCATGTTTTAAAACAAATCCTAGCTTTCCGCAGTGGCAGTATCTTAGCCAGTGAGGTTTATCCAAGGTGTGATTATTGCTAATTGAAAACTTTTGCCAATACCCCACCATGACGACTTGAAATATAGTCGGCATTGGCAATTTTTGACAGTCTCTACGGAGACTGAATAAAAAAAAAGAAAGAAAAAGAAAATGAAACAAACCTTAACAAGTTTTGAGTAGAACTTTATTTCTCCAGGCTCTTCATGACCAAGGACATTGAGTAACAACCCGGATAAAAATAAAACTATCCTTGATGCCGCATATACTCGCCAAATAGAGCTGGTATCCCGCGCACAGGCCCCATTCCCGTGGGCCTCAGTGGCTCTCCTTGGCCCTTGGCTGTGGTCAATGTGATGTCTTCCTGGAACGGCCACTGCTGCTCTCTCTGCTGCCACCTGGTGGACCAACTCAGCAACTGTTTCCCCCATTCCTTCTGCTCAGGCTGCAAGAGGCTGAATTGCTGCTCCCAAGGCTGCAGCCGCTGGACCCCTAGGAGGCAGAAAGGCCTCTTTTGCCAATAAAACCTCCCTATATAATAAGCTAGCTTCTTGTTATTGCTTTCAGTTCCTGGAATTGGGACGTTTTCCACCACCCCAGTGCCCCATTCGAAAACATCTTGACCCCAACATTAGCCAAAAACCACAGCAGAGTCCAGACACAGCTATTGTCACTGCAGGAAGATGCCCTGCCCACACGGGACTTTGCAGGTTGTGCAGCTTTTCTCTGACATTTTTGTGACTCTTCAGCCCAGGACGGGCCTGACCCATCAGGTTCAGTCTCCCAATAATCTTTCCTAGGAAGCCTGTGGAGGTTGGCGCCCGTATAGCTTGGATTTGGGGTGGTCGTGTAGCAGGGGAGGGGGCATCTGTAATTCCAAATTTTCTTTTCCACTGCATGAGTCTTTTTGTTCCAATAACCAGGTCAGCGTATTTTCTGCTCATGCGCGCTAGAATTCCTGATGAGCCCATCGCTTGGGGGTTTTCATTCTCTCGGCCTCCTATAACCACCCTTTCCCACAAGGATGTGTGAGCAAGTATCCAGCCACCTCCTTCAGTTTCAGTCTTTGCGTGTCCTTCATGGCCTTCCTGAGAGCTGGTTCAGAATAGCAGCAGGTCGGCTGGGATGCAGCGTGGCAGGCCCGCTTTCATGGTTGCCCTGGCCCTCAGGAAGGGGTAAGAGCAGAGAAGAGAGGAGAGAGGAGAGGAAGAGATGTGCCTTAGTTCCCTCTTCTCCACTCTGCCTCCTTCCCTAAATCATGCTAGCTGGAAATGGGATGCTCTCACCCGGCTCCTTTATTCTCATAAAAATCCCATTGTCTCCAGTGCCAGATGCTTAGTAAAGAGAAGGCCAGGTTGAGGCCAAGCCTCAATTGTGATGAATAGGAAGCAAGAGCAGCCTGGCGGTTCTGGGCACAGAAAAGGGATTGGTTCAGAGAAGGAGAGAGACGGCCTATGTGGCAGGTCTTTGCTGGGGAAAGGGCACAATACATACATGGGGGGCATGGGCAGCATGGGCTTTGCACCAGGCACTTTGCATCTGTTAGCTTTTCCCACTTTATGCATTAGGTAACTGAACCTCAGAGAGGTCAGATAATGTCCCAAGGCCCCACAGCTAATGTGTGGAGCCAGGATCCAGACTCAGTTCTGCAGATCTATTTGATTTGATTTCCATGCTCTGGATTTTTTTTTTTTTAACGGAGTCTTGCTCTGTTGCCCAGGCTAGAGTGCAGTGGCATGATCTTGGCCCACTGCAAACTCAACCTCATAGATTCAAGCAGTTCTCCCTCAGCCTCCTGAGTAGCTGGGATTACAGGCACCCACCACCACGCCTGGCTAATTTTTGTATTTTTAGTACAGACAGGGTTTCACCATCTTGGTCTCGAACTCCTGACCTCATGATCCACCTGCCTAGGCCTACCAAAGTGCTAGGATTACAGGCGTGAGCCACCGCGTCCAGCCCATGCTCTGGCTCTTACCACAAAACCCTCCTGGTACTGGGGGAAGAATGCACGTGGCCCTGGGAATGTGTGTGCAGAAGAAGCCTGGCCACCTTCTCCTGACTACTGCCTCTCTGTGCCTCTGATCCAGTTACCATTGGTATGCTTTCAAACCAAATATTTGCAGTCATCTTTGAGGTGGCAGAGATGGCACCAGTGTGCTGACATCTGGAAGGACTCAGGCTGCATGACCGCTGGCACAAGATCCAGGCTCGGCCCGTGTCCGTTGCAGACCTCAGATGGCCTGAATCAGATGCTCTTGGCAGGGAAGAGCATGAGCAAAATGGCAACCAGGCCTGAGAGAGTCCCCTGAGACACAGCCATGAGTTCTGTCTCTGTGGGAAGGCCGATTTGTGCAGCGAGCCCGTGAGGAGTAGATAACCCAGCCTGTCGAGTGACCTTGAAAGAATTACAGCAATAATATTTTCAGTTGGTTGGGCCAATCTTGGCCAATTTCTCCAGAGGGTTAGGTGCGAACGTCAGTCTGAGGCTCCACATTGCTCATGCATGTGTTTGCCATGTCCCCTTCGCTGTTTTAAGTGTTTATCCCGTGGCTTGTACAAGCGACATCGCTGTCTTCCCTGGTGAGAGCCAGCCTCCAGGTCCCCCTCCCCCACTCTGCTTGGAGTGCAGCGAAGCAGTGCGGACAAGGATCTTGTTCCAAGCCCACTGAGCAACTGCTAGCATTTAGTGACCTTCTGCACCAATAATTCTGTCCTTCGGGGATTGCAATTGATTTTCCTCCTTTCTGTGTGTGAGCACAACCCGAGTGCACAGCTCTGTTACAAGTGCTGATCTCAGGTGTGTATTTAAAGGTAGACAGTAGCACTCTTGAAAAGAGAAATGACAAAAGTTGTTTCCAGAGCCTCTGTGAATGGACAGGGTGTCTGCTTAAATTTCCAAAGAGACTGGTTTTTAATTTCTCCGTGCCCTTTTGTGTGTATGTGCATACATGTGTGTGTGTGTGTGTGTGTGTGTGTGTGTGTGTGTGTGTGTGTGTGTGTGTGTTGGGGTGAGGTGGGATGTCCAAAGCTGTAAGTGAACATATGTAAAACTGTTCGAATTCCTTCCCACAAAGCTGGACCAAGAGTGGGGCGTTTGTCTCTGGCACGAGATTTTAGAAGGTGTCCAAAGAGTCAGTACTCAAGATCAAAATGTTTTAATGTTATATTTTAAAAAATCCAAATGAATGCAATGATGAGCAAAGTCTGCAGATTTTAAATAAGTAAACAACCAGCATTACTGATTTCTTTTTTTTCTTTTGCTTCAGACTCCAGGATGGCTTGGCAGGGCACCTTTGTGTATAAAATGTGGGTATTTTGTTCATCATGGATTTTTCTGCATTCAATTTTGGGAATATTGGAAATATTCTAAATATTTAGAAATACTGGAGATATTTTGTGTCTTGATCACTGAGTTTTCAGGGACCCCCTCATGATTTGCCTTCCGGGTGAGTTGCCTCTTCCTAGTCTCAGCTTTCTTTAAGCACTGCCTGAGTAAATCCAGGGGCAGGACTGATATTGACACTGGCTGAAGACACTAGCTCCATTTATTTCCCACTAGTCGAAAGGAGTTGTTGAACAATTCCTCTAGGTAGGAACTGTTGAAGCCCAAATGGCATTCATATTTTGCCATTTGCTCTGTCACAGCTAAAGTCATTGTCAGCGCCAAGTAGAAGAAGTAAAGGAGCCTTAGTTCTCTAGGGGAGAGTGCCAATTTTATACACGTTGATGGTCCAAAAACTTCCCAGGCCATGGGAAGATACGATGAGGGCTGTGGTAGAAGCACAAGTGTAATTTTGATGCCCAGTCCTTCTGACGAGGTTTGTAAAGGAGCCTCAGCCTCGTCTCCCTGCTTGTCCAGCTCATAGCACACGCTTGGCTGTGCACCCAACGCCCCCACCACGTCCCCACCATATACAAATCCTCATCCCCAGTGTGCCCCAGCGTGTCCCCAGCAACAGGCTGTGCAGGTGTGATATTCATAGCTGCCCTTTGAGGATGTAGACGGGTGGCGGCTGGTGTTTCTGGAAAAGCTAGCTTTTTTTATAATTGCAAAATTGACCTCTACTTCACAGCTTCACTGCACACTGGAGTATTTTCTGGCAGATCCATCTAACCCAAAATGAGACTACATCTCCTGGCGAGAAATGGGCAGCTGGTTTAAAATCTCACAGCAACCACACAGCTCAACTTGCAGTATTTCTTTACATTCAGTCACCCAGGTCTTTCCGGGTCTATGAACTGGCAAGGTTAAAGAGGCAACAGTGGGCGTATGGGGTCCTACCCTTTGAGCTGAGAGCTCAGTGAGAGATGGTCTGACGCTGCTAGTTTTAACTTTGCTGTGCATCTTCTCCACCTCAAACCTATTCTCTCTCCCCTGTATGCCTTTCTTCAGGAGCTGCTGTCCTCACCTGGACCCAACCAATCATTCCCAAGGTTACCTCCTTCATTATTTAGAGCCCCACTGCTGCCAGGGCGATCCTGTTCCAGTGCTGGCATGGCTAAGCCATCTAACTGTTTTAGAGCCTTCTGGCCTCCCACCCCACTGGGGCTCTGCCCACCTCCCTGCTCAGGGCTCACGCTCTCTCTGCCGGGTCGTTTGCAGTTGGGTCTCAGCCTCTGTGGCTTTGCACACATCATAATTCCGGTCTCGCTGCGGTTTCCTGCCTGGGGTGACTGCCTGAGCTCTGCCCTGGCAGTGTGGTGGTGGGGTTTTAGGGTCCAGCATGTGGTTTTTTTACTGCTTGTCCTGATGTCAGCGGGGCATGAGCCCCTGCCCCCTGACCTACCTGGTAGTGAGCCTGGAGCCACTATTGTCCATGTCGTCCCCCCAATAAGACCCTTGCATAACCTGGTGGGAGTGGGCACGGGGATCAGCTACCCCGCTGGACAAGTTGGGAAGTCTTACTGCCTCTTTTGTGACATCTAATCAATCTTCCTGATTGATTCAATGCTCTGCCTCCCACCTTCAATGACACTCTGGCAGGGCCTGTAATTCCTGAATCTGTCTGGGGTTCTAAGAGCAGATGAGCTTATTTACCATCAGTAACCCCTTTGTGCAAACACAGCTCTCTCAGGTTTGCTCACATCCTGGGTCTGACTTCATTTTTCTCTTCTGTAAAATGATAAAAATTTTACATTATTTTGAGTTCTATTAAAGGAGTGGAATGAGCTGATCTCTCAGGTGACTTTTAAGCCTAGGATTATTTCATGATTAGTCAAGGAACTTAGGTTTGGGGAAATGTTAAGTTTCTCTTTCTTTTCTAGTTGACTTTGGTCAGAGAGGGATCGGGGATTGTTGGCACAAGGAAAAACTGGCAAATTAATGTACATTTGTCTTTAGGTTAAAATCAAATGTTGATTGTAGGTGTGAATCTTTTCTACGATTCTGCATGTTAATAGACATTTGGATTAGCTGACTAATGACAACAATAGTCGTTGTGTTGGATAAGAGGCTTCGTGAAAGGAAGCAGTGGGGATTCATGCTGGAGAAGAACAGAAGAACCCACTTAGTGAGGCGTGAGTGATGTCACCCTCTGGCGGAGGCAGTAACCGCATGACCTGCCTCCCCTCCATGACTCGGTGGGTAATGGTGTAAGGTTCAGGGACAGATGTTATTTGGACCAATTAAATAGCTTAGAACCCTTAAAAAAGACCAAGTTTTCATTATGCTTTCCAAGAGTGGGCTGTAATTTTTATTTAAGTACACACAAACCACAGAATTCTGCACCGTACTACTAGTCAATGTATGTAACTGTTCTTTGGCAAATGGGACATCACCCTGAATTACTACTTGGGGAGCCATGTGCGGCCACTGCTGGCAGCAGCCAGTCACCGGGCAGCGCTTTCCTGGCAAGCATGGATGGGATCTTAGCACTGCGATGATTTTGGAAGGGAACATGAGCAGATGTGCCCCCGCCTGACTCCCTGCCTGCCTTGGGACTCGTTTGCACATTCTAGGGGCTTGGATACCCTAAGGCACACGGTTGCTTTCGGTTAATTGCTATTACTGCATGTGTAAGGAGAACTCCGGGTAAAACTGCCAAGCATTGTGCTTGGCCCCAAACTGGAAAAATCTTTCAAACAGAAAATGAAGTTTAGCTTGGCAACCTCATAGATCATTAGCCTGAAAATGTACACTTGGCCTGGCTGGTAGGTTGGAGGAGAGGAAACAGAACCAGGCAGGGTTTGCACGCTCTGCCCAATGAGGCCAGTCTCCGGGCCCACGGGCCCTCTAGAGCCCAGGCCTGGCCGAATCTCTGCTTGGGACCAGGTGCTTCTGCCCTGTCGTTTTGCTGTGTGGGGAGGGGCTGGTCCTCCCTGGTGGCATCTCATTTGCCCAGCATGAGCATTTTGCTCTGTTGGATGGTACCTCCCACGGCTATGCCAGCTCCACCTGACCACCTCATTGGCCGTGACCTTGGCCTCCCTTCTGAACTCCTACTACTGCTACACAATCAACACCACGACATTGAACATGGACGCAGCTGTGGTTTCTTCTTCTGTCTGAGTCCCTTCTTCACAAGCCTGGGACCCTGGAGGATTTTATCTGATGTGTCGCACAGCTCTCATACATGCAGTTAACCTTATTTCTGACGTGGCTCAATTTCATCCCATGTGTAAAGAAATGTGCCAATCTTTGGAGCTCCACAGCTAGGTTTGGGAACACGTTGATGTCACTGATGATGTGTGGGTCACTCAGATGTATGTGGCAAGCTTGCTTGGTGAGCGACACCGTCGGGGGCACAACCCCTGCTCTTTCCAAACTGTGACCGAAACTTAGCTGCATCTCGAGGTGTTGTTTGAGTGGAGGTTATTGACTCAAGTGAGGGTTCATGCAAACAAAAATGTCAGCCACAACGTTGACTCTGTATGAGGGAAGCGGGGAAGCAGGGGAAATGCTGAGGTCTTGGGAGCAGAGCAGATGGGGACTGACAGCCTGAGGGATAAGAAAGGAAAAGGGGAAATTCCAAAGAGACAAAACAGACTATTCAAAAAGTGATTTCTTGGATTTTGTGTTGCCACAGCTCAAAGGGGAACTGAAAAAAAAGTGGATGAGGGGTGGACATGGCTTTGGGTTCAAATAAGTGGAGTCTGAATTCTAACTGTGCTGGTCACCTACTTGGAGATACGACTCTGTACCTCAGTTTCTTCTGTTGTTGCCACCATGAAGACTAAACAACCCATCCTCACGATTGCTCACTGGCCCTTCTAGGAGTTTGTTTCAAGGCGTGGAGGGGGCATAATTGCAAGATCACGATGACGAGAGTTTGAGTCCAGGGTTGTGTGAGCTCACTGCAATCCCTGGAGGTGAGATGCTAGAACTTTCGCAGGCACAGGAGAAGGGCATCATGTGCCCATGGACTGGAATCAATAGAGCATGAGCAGGTAATTTAAGAGAAAATAACTTGGGAGGAAATCCAAGTAGAAGCAATGTAGGCTATCTTAAGGAGCAGAGTACATTGTGTTGACTGGATCTTTCCAAATAGGGCCCCAGCAAGTAGGCACTGGATGCAGATGCCCTCTGAGCAATGAAGAACGGAGCACCACACTTGGATCTGGGCATTTAAACATTTATTATACAGGCATTATTCCTCCTCCTCCTCCTCCTCCCCCTTCCTCCCCCCCTTCTTCTTCTTCTTTTTTCTTCTTCTTCCTCCTCCTCCTCCTCCTCCTCCTTCTTCCTCCTGCTTCTCTCTTTTTTCTTTTCTTCTTCTTCAGTAATCGCCATATCCTTTGGGCTTAAATGGGTTAGAGATTATTTAAAGCTATACATGAACATATAATTGGCCACTTCTTCCTGATGTGGTAGTTGTGTGTTTTGAGTTTAATCATTCTAAATACAATATTTTACATTCAGTCCCAGTGAATTTAATCTTGTTTGTTTTGGCCTCTTGTTCCAGCTTGCCAAGATCTTTTTGAGATTCAGGTCTGTCTTCCAGTATATTATGTCATCCCCAGCTTTCTGATAACTCAAATTTGATATTCATGTTTGATAAACTTTAATTGACATAAATGTTCAAAAGATAAGGTTGAGATCGTCTACAAAATATCTAGCATTCCATTAGATATCTTCCAGTTTAATATCAATCCTGCAATCCAATCTCTTTGGGTAATTGCAAACAGCCAGCTATTGATCATGTAACCCAATATGCAGGATACACAATCTACTCCTCTTTAATGGTAATAGGCATGCTGCGTAGGCCAAGCCTTTACCTTCTATCTGGTCTGCACCACATCCCTTCCAAGGGAAACTTCTTTACTTAACCCTCTACCCAGGCAGCCTAGCTTTACATTCTGTCATCATGCCCCCTTGCTAGCTAACCCTGACTCCACAGCAATAATCCTATTACCTTTGGCCTAATGTAAAAAAAACTGGATCAGCCATATCCTCTAATTTTAAAATCTCAACTAGGACAGTAAAAAGAATTTTATAATTTGCAATCGATCTGGAAGTGAATGGATATTGTGGGGTTGAGATAGGGCTGAGGCAAGCCAAGGCTTTGCCTCTCTTTCTGGAGACAGAGAGATGAGGAGGAGGTTTTGAGCTTCTTGTATCTTTGATTACTCTGAGAATCTTACGAAAGCCACAGACTCTCCTCGCAAAGAAATGCACGAATGAACAATTTGCTTACAGTTTTAAGATGTTTATAGACCTTCCAAATTTTGGAGTAGTTAACCCTAGAGAAGAGGTAATAAAGCCAATAGTGTGAAAATGAAGAGGATATACAGAAATTATCAGGGTTGGAGAGAGATGGACACCCCCGGACCTGCCTTATTTGCTGAGGTCTCAAGGTCTTGTCCAGACCCTTCCACAAAACCTCTTTTCTCTTGAGAGAAATTTAGTGAGTCCCAGTTCCTGCAACTAAAGGTGCCTGCCTGAAATAATCAGGTCAGTGTCTACTCAGTCATTGGAGTAATAAACCCTAGAGTCCCATCTCTAACTCTAGGCATCACTTTCCAAAGCTCCGTGCTTGACCCATGACCATTCTTACTGTGCTGATATGCTGGGGTGAACCCATTTCTCTGTATTGTTTATTGGGCCATATCCTAATGATTTCTATTCCTCTAGCCCAGAAAGCTTCCCAAACCTTAGACCCAAACCTTAAACTAAAGTATCAGCCACTAGCTGATCATCTCAACTTGGCTGTCCCATAAATAATGTGAATGCAACATGTTGGAAACTGAACTTGTAGTTTCCTTGCAGACAACAAAAGAAATAGCAACAATTTAAAAAGGCCCGCACGATGGGTCTTCTCTACATATGCTTTGCCTTTTTTTTTTTTTTTTTTTTTTTTTTTTTTTAATCAACAGTATCCATTCCAAGAAGCCTAAGAACATCACAGCAACCCTTCCCTCACCGGACTTCAGTCGAATCAATCACTCCATTTTGCCCATTCTGTTCTTTGGAGAGTCCTCACACCTTTGTGTTTCTTCCTCCTCGCTACCACGATCCTTATTCCACCATCCCCATCCGTCACCTGGTTGAGGTTTGTTGCAAAATAAAACCCTAATTTGTCTCCGTCTCCAATCCTGACCACTTGAATCTGTCTTCAAGCTGCAGCCACATGCTCAGTTGAAGTTACAAATCTAAGACACTCCCACTTAAGGCTCTTTGGTGGTTTGAAGTAATCTATGAGATAAAGTCCACAAGTTGTACAAGACAAAGGGACCTCCAAGACCTGTCTCCTGCTATGTCCATCAGGCCCCATCTCCTGTCCCTCACCGCCTGTTGCTTTATGGCTCCAGCCAATGGACCTTCTCACACTTCCGGCCCAGACCATCCTATTTCCTGTCCCAAGACTCTGCTGGGGATGTCTTTCTCTAGGTGGAGGTTTTCACAGGTTCCTGTTCAGCTAAATTCCTTTGGAAGGTGGGGAATGGTTTGGAAAGCTATATACATATTCACAAAGTTACCGATGCTTTCATAAAGAAATGAGGAAGAATTGTACCATAAACAGCATATGGCCAAGCATAAAACCCCCTTTGTGGATACCTAATATATGGAATTTATTTAGTGTTTACTGTCTAAAGTCCCTGTGTTTGTCTGATGGTCTCTTCGTGGCTCCTTTATGCTCCATTGGCCTTTCCCCTGCAACCTTGCCGGCAATGGTGTCCAGCTGTTCCCTCCTCCTGTATTTCTCTTCGTCCACCCTAGATTTTTCTTTTTAAAAATAGAGAATAGTTTTCTTTTGAATTTTTCCACCAGCATCCTTCAGCTTAGCACTCCATTATCAGAAGTAACATTTCTCTAGGGATGTCTTTGTTGGAAGGCAAGGTGAATCTGAAATAATATATGAATTTTAACTAATAAGTGAACTTCAAAGAACAAATAAATTTTAAATAACATAGTTTTTCTGGTTACAAAAATAATTTCTGCTCAATGAAAAAATGTTAGAAATCACACAAAAATATAAAGGGGGTTATACCAATGACCACATTGCTAACTACCACCGGCATAACATATGACATATATATATTTTTTTCTCTCTCTCTTTCTCCCTCCCTCTCTCCCTCCATCTCTCTCTTTCCGGTTTGGTTAGAATCCCCACAAGAAACCAGGAGGAATCTCTCCTAAGACCTCCTGGAAGGCTGAAATCAAGTCCAACTTGCAAAAAATTCTGCCAAAACTTGAATGTTTTCTTTTAATGGAAGTAAACTGCCACAGCTAGGAAACCCGACGGAACTCCTTCGCTTCTTTTAAAAAAATTGATGGTTTAAATATTTGAATAGGTGGTATATTTATGGGTCTGCAAGTCCTTTGACACTCTTCCCATCAAAGATAGAGTCTAATTTCTCCCCTCTTGAATATGGCTTGCTCTTCTTAGTGACCCAGTTTCTTGAGTATCCATCCAGAGATTTTTATGCACTTGAAAAAGATATATATTCTTTTCTCTCCTTTTTACTCATTTCATATCTTGGTTTTTTGTTGTTGTTGTTTTTTTTTCCAGCTAGCAGCATATACTGGAGATCTTTTGTTCTTTTTTCTCCCTTAATAATATTTCCTTGGCCAGGCCCCTTTTTAGTGGGCATTCAGGTAGTTTACAATCTTTTGCTCTTACAATGTTGCAACAAATAATCTTGTACATACATCATTTTGCATATGTGTGGGTACAACTGTAGGATAAAGGCTGTGAAATGAATTGCTGGGTCAAAGGGAAGGCACATTTGTAATTTTAATAGATATTGCCATATTGACCTTTGTGGCCATCCAATTTATTTCCCCTCCAGTGATAAATGAGTTCCCTTTACTCCAAGGCTCACCAACTGAGTATGTTATTGGGATTTTGGATCTTTGCCAATTTCAGCAGCAAAACATAGTATTTCAGGGTAGTTTTAACTTGCATTTTTTTAAGTGCTGTGAATATTTTTCATATTTTAAAGAGGCTTATTATATTTACTTTTCTATGAACTGTTTATATCCTTTACTTATTTTTAAGTGGATCAACCATCTTAAAAAAATTAATTTGCATGATAACATGCATAGTGGGGAAATTAGGTCTTTGTCTGTGATGGAAGAACTATATTTTTTTTCCTGATTTTTCATTTGTCTT
The DNA here is from genome assembly GCA_963573385.1 of Cacajao melanocephalus. Lineage (NCBI taxonomy): Eukaryota > Metazoa > Chordata > Mammalia > Primates > Pitheciidae > Cacajao > Cacajao melanocephalus. The sequence continues at coordinate 84,369 of CAUYLG010058766.1, forward strand.
TTTGACTTTGCTTGTAATGTTTATTGCACAGGGAATTTTCATTTTATGTTTTTTCATGATAGAACTTTATTAATCTATCTTTTTTTTATAACTTCTGAATCTTATGTTGGAAAAGTTGTTCCCATTCTCAACTTATTAAATATCCTCTCGTGCTTTCTTCGACTACTTTGGGGTTTTGATTTCTTACCTTTGGAATTTATCCAGGTGTAATGTGTGAAGCATGGAACCAGCTTTATTTTTTCAAGATGGCTTTTGTGTTGACCCAACACCACTGATCAAATAATCCACTTTTCTCTTTACCATTTCGGATGTCATCTACATAATGTATTACATTCCCAGGTGTGTTTCAATTTATTTCTGGACTCTTTATTTTGTCCCATAGATTTGTCTGTCTATTTTGAGGCAGTACCATACTGTTTAGTTACTGCCATTGTAGAATATAGAGTTGAGTGTGACAGCTCTTTTACAATTTATCTAACAGGGTTCAGGGTTTACAGTTTTCACTGGAAACCATCTTCACCCCTCAAAAAGAATATGTACAGTGGGCCCTCTGTATTCACAGATTCTGCATCTGCAGATTCAACTAACCTCATATTGAAAACATTCATGAGAAAAAAACCACAATAAAAATAACAATACAATGGTGAAAAATATACAAATTTTAAAAACAATGCAGTATAACAACTAATTATAAACCATTTACATTGTATTAGTATTATAAGTAAGCTAGAGATGATTTAAAGTATATGGGAGGATGTGCACAGGTTATATGTAAATATGATGCCATTTTATATCAGGGACTTGAGCATCTATGGATCTTAATATCCATGGGAGTCCTGGAACCAATTTCCCATGGACACTGAGAGACTGCTGTATTTTAATATCTGGTATATATATTTCCAATTCATTGTTCTTCTTATTCACACTTTCTGAAATAAATCTTTTTTATTGGCCCATATGAAATTTTGAATCGCTATGTCTGTATTTTTAGAAAGGCATATCTGAAGTGCATGTTTACTAATATTCTTAAAACTTGGATCCTATGGCCCCTTCCTCCCTCCCTTCTCCCTTCCTCCCTCCCTCCCTTCCTTTCTTCCTTCCTTCCCTCCTTCCTTCCTCCCTTCCTCCCTTGCTTCCTCTCTCTCTCTCTCTCTCTCTCTTTCTTCTTTCTGAGAGGATCTTGCTCTGTCCCCCAAGCTGGAGTGCAGTGGTGCAACCTTGGCTCATTGCAGCCTCTGTCTCCTGGGCTCAAGTGATCCTCCCACTGCAGCCCCTCAAGTAGCCAAAACCACAGGTGCATGCCACCATCCCTGGCTAATTTTTGGTAGGAACAGGGTCTCATGATGTTGTCCAGGCTTGCCTCCAACTCCTGGGCTCAAGCAATCCTCCCAACTCAGCCTCCCAAAGTGCTGGGATGACAGGTGTGAGCCACCATGGCTGGTCTGGCCACTTTCTTCAGCTTTTTATCTCTTTCACATTCAATCCTAAATCGTTCTCACTGGTTGGTGAGAGACAATTCTAAGAGATACTACTTCTATTACTCCCTGAAGGTGAAATTATTAGCAAGATCAGTCAAAGAAGCCACGTTTTTGGAGTACACAGTATTTATCACGTCTGGAGACTTTAAATCCATCACTAGTCTTGGGCAGATGTTAGGAGAGCATCAGTAATACCCTCTATCTTGTGGGGCAGCCTGTGGCATATAGTCAGTCTCCACCCACACCCTCTCCCCCTAGGCTTTCCTCTCCATATGCATGGATTTCCATACTCGTTTCTTCATCAGCTATTTTGGGGGACCCACTATGTTCATGACACTGTTATAAATGATGGTGATGCAGCAGTGAACAAAACAGATCAAAAATATTCCCTGCCTGTGTGGAGCTCACTTTTTAGGTAGCTGATAAGAGTTTGCTATAAAATAAATATACGTATTTATCACATTTGCATGCACACATATATGTTATGTATATATTTATATTATTTTTTACGTGTATATATTTTGTGTATATGTATTTAAAAATAAAGCTGTACTCTTCCTTTGCCAAAGCCAGGTCAAGAGCTCCAGGCTAAAATCATAGGTATCTGTCATTCCTTGCTACTCAGCATCCTTTTCCTCTTCCTCCGACTTTTGTTTTTCCTCTTCCTTTGACTTTCCTTTCCTTTCATTCAACTTTCCCACCTCTGGCAATAAGGAAGCTCAATGATAGTACTTCACACCCTTGCTCTTTGTGATTGGAAAAGGATTATGTGCTTTGTTAAGCCGGAAGGAGAGCCCAGGACTTTTTCTGGAATAATTTAGAAAAAGGAGTTTTTTACACTGGGTTTACTAAGCTGATAGAAGGTAAACTATACTATCTAATGACCATCTCAGACATAGCTCAAGTGTAAAAAGTTTATTGAGAATGAAGTCAACACGAGCAAGAGATTTTGCTTCTATTTTACTGACATAATTTGAGCTCCTCGATCTACCTGATATGGTTTGGATTTGTGTCTTTATCCAAATCTCTTGTCAAATTGCAACCCCCAGTGTTGGAGGTGGGGCCTGGTGGGAGGTGATTAGATCATGGGAGCAGATTTCCCCTTTTGATACTGTTCTGGTGATAGAGTTCTCGTGAGATCTGGTTGTCTAAAAGTGTGTGGCACGTGGCACCTCTTGCCCCTCTTGCTCCTGCTCTGGCCATGTGATGTGCCTGCTCCTCCTTTACCTTCCTCCATGACTGTTTCCTGTTTCCTGATTTGGGTTTGTTCTGGACCCTGGCCCTATAAACAGTTAGGATATTGGGACTATTAGCCACACTTCTTTACCAGGTCACATTTGGTCTTAAAGAATTCCTGGAAAAGGCTTGTTAGCTACAGGCAGCTCTATATCTGCCTCATACTTAAGCACAGCTTCCTGGCCAGGTGATTGTGTGTTTGCTTAATATGCAAATTTTACAAACCATTGTTATTTACTATTAAAAAAATCCCTCACTCTGCTGATGGCAATACTGCCAAGTATTTCCCTTAGTTAGCTGAGCTTCTTATATAAAGATTATGTTCATTCTCAAAGGCGTCTGGTTCCAAGACTGCTAAATTTCTTTAATTGCCAGAATTTATTAAAAACCTCCTTATCAAAATAGCATAACAATCATTGTTGGGAAAAAAACTTTAACTTATCCAGCCACTTACCTCTGGTCCACTTGGTCTCAAATATTCTTCCATGTGTTAACATTTTGTGTTCTTCAAAAATGCAGCGGTTTGAGGATGGATTGGGCTGTTGGCTTTTATGGATGACAGAGTTAATTTAATTCCTCAGTGGAACTCCACAAATTCTGCCCCTACGTGTAGAAGGTGTTACAGGGCCCACAGGGACCCAACTTCAACAGCAAGGGATCTCGTGGTTCAAAAACATGAAATTGGCCAGTGAGGGTATAAGAGTGTACCTTTGTCTATTTTATACATATATATACAATCAGATCCATCCCAAGCATATGGCCCTCGTGAGGGAGGATGCAGTCATTAAAGGCATTGGCTGAGGTTTGACCTGCTTCAATCTAGCTTTCCATGTGCTCATAAAATTGGATTCTGCTCTGAGATAAAAGACCTCTGCTTTCTTCAAAGAGAATGCCCAGCGCTCCTGCTCCACTTTTGGGAGCAGCCTTCTGCTCTGCAGCCTCCCAGATCCCGGCTATAAAGAGTGCTTTTGGTTCTCACTTGAAGCAGCTATATGTGAAAGAAGTAACTTCCTAAGGTAAGTTTAAAACATCCACCCAGGGTCTCTGGAAGAAATCTATGTCTCTCAAGGCCGTAGTGGGAAAAGGTGGAGACATGGTGGGGAGGAGGGAGAATAATATGCAGGAGCCAGGAACTAAAAGCAAAGACTAATGGGGAAGAAAGGGAAAGAGAGCGGCATCAAGCTCCATAAAAAGCAAGATGGAAAATCTTAGAGAAGTGGAGAAAGTGCTGAAAGCTGCACAAGTCAACAAAACAGGGAGGCAAACAAAACACAAAAACAAAAAACCAAAACCACTAAACAGTAAAAAGGAGTAGAAACTACGTTTTTCTGGTGTCCCCTGAAGTGTGAATCTTCACTGTATTTAATTGCGTGGTTGATTACTGCCTGATTCTAAGGCATGCCCCTGTTTGCTTATTTATTTATTTATTGCTTACATATATTTTCTTGAACATCTGAATTTTGAGAATTCTCCTCTCACTGTGGGCATAAGTGGCTAAATCTTTGCTCTGAAATTCACAGAACAAGATGGAGGCATTCTAATTTCTGATTCATGCTAATGACCTTGAAAGTTCCTAACTCAAGGCCTTGAAAATGCAAGGGGTTCATTAACTGTGTTCCGAATTAATGAACTAAGAAAGTGATGTCAGTGTCATTTCCAGTGATGATAAAGTAAAAGACCCCTGTGTACCCTGCAATCATATAGCCTGGTTTAATGTTCTTTGCTGCTGGTTCTCACAAATATTAAGTGACATGGGCAGAATAGATGCACAAAATCTTAAAATAATTTCTGGACTTGAGAATCATTGTATTTGGATCTATACACATAACTGAAGATAACTTCAGTGGTCTCTTTTGAGTCTGGTTTCTTGAGAAACGTGTTGGGTTCCTGAACTAACAGTGGTTACCCTCTTCTTCTGGACAATTCAACACAAGAGTCAAGTTTCTGCTACTTGCAGACAAAAGCTTCTTCACTGGTGTGATTGACTGAATTATTCTCCCCAAAATTCGTATGTTGCAGTCCTAATTCATATTGTGGCTATATTTGCAGATAAGGCCTTTAAAGAGGTAATTAAAATTAAATGAGGTCATAAGTCTGGACCCTAATCCAATAGCACTGGTGTCCTTATAAGAAGAGGAAGAGGCCGGGCGCGGTGGCTCACACCTGTAATCCCAGTACTTTGGGAGGCTGAGGCAGGCGGATCACAAGGTCAGGAGTTCGAGACCAACCTGACCAACATGGTAAAACCTCGTCTCTACTAAAAGTACAAAAATTAGCCGGACATGGTGGCCCGTGCCTGTAATCCCAGCTACTCAGGAGGTTGAGACAGGAGAATCACTTGAACCCAAAAGGTAGAGGTTGCAATGAGCTGAGACTGTGCCATTGCACTCCAGCCTGGGAGACAGAGCGAGACTCAGTCACAAAAAAAAAAAAAAAAAAAAAGAAGAAGGAACCCAGGGATGTGCACGCCCATAAAAAAGGTCATATGAGGACAGAGAGAAGGGGGTCATTTACAAGTCAAGGAGAGAAGCCTCAGGAGAAACCAAACCTACTGACATTTTGATCTTGGATTTCCAGCCTCCAGAACTGTGAAGAAATGAGTTTCACTGTTTTAAGTCATTCAATATATGGAATTTTTTATTGCATCTGTAGCTGACTGATAGCACTGGTAACCCCATCTTTGTGACTTTTCTGCCTCTGTTGGGGTTACAGGGGCTTGACCTCCACTTTAGGCTGTTGACATTAGACCTTCTATATACGAGTGAACTAAGATCCATGACACAAGGGTGAAGCCAGGACCTGATCCTTGGCTAAAGACCCGACACACACTTGGTGCTCCACATATGTTTATAGACTACACAGAGAAGAAACTGGTAGGGAGGACTTCATAAAGGGGCCTCTGGAGCTCCGGAAGAAGCAACCTCATGCCTTGACCCAAAGAGTAAAGCAGAGGATCTAGAGGCTCCAGCTGGAGGAAGAACCATTGAGGGCAAAACTTCAAGGAAGGATGGGGAGTAAGAAAGGTGAGGCAGCAAGGGACAGCAGAGGTATCTCGGAGGTCACGACAAAAGTGAGAGGAAAACTTTGCAGATTTTGGCCATGAGTGGGTGAGCTGGCTAGTGCCCAAAAAGAAAAGGCAGTGGAGCTTGGGGGCAAGGAATTCTGGTGGCTGGTCTATACAGGGACCCTGGAGTCTAAAATCATTGTTACTGTGAAACCACAGGCTTGGCACGGGATGACTTGAGTGTGGCTCACTCAAAGGAGAAAGCAAGGGTTACACTCACCTCCGCCAGCACAGAAGCTTCAAGGCCCTGTTTAGTAAAAAGCCAGTCGGTTACCCTCCATGTCGCTTCCCATTTTCCCATGCCCACTTCTGAGCATAGTGATGATGGACAGCAAGGGGGCCAGAGCGGCCCAAACACTGGAGAAAGGTTCATATTCTATGCCGTTATAACCACCCTGCTCCTGACCCCAGGGTGAAAACATTAGCATCCAAGGTAAAGAGAGGCTTTAGTTATCATCAGGGCTGTCTTCTTCCCTCATTTTTTCTCTGGCTCACCCTAAGTCATTCCATGGAAGATGCCTGCCCAGGATTTCACACTTCCTCTTTCATATAAAATAAATGTAGCTTCATCCTCGAAGGAGTTATCCACACCATGTTGCTGTCCTTCCATCTTCCATCCTTGCTCAAACTCTCTATTTGCTTATTTTCAGAATCCTTCTGCTTGCCCCAGCCATGACTGCTGACTGTCCCTACTGCCAAATTCAGCCTTCATGGGCAGCCTGTGTTGCTCAGCTGCTTGGAGGAGTTTCTGGGTGGAAGGTCAGCCAGATGCTTCCTCCACACCAGGAGGGGTTCCAGCTCTGAAGTCATTTTCCTTATGCCATCAACTTACTTGGCTTGCTTTGCAAATGCTGGCTGCCCTATTTCATGGCATTGAAATGTCATGAGCCATACCTAGTGCCCTTCAAAGCTGGCATCTGATGCCTTCTGCATTTGATGCCTTATCTGTAGAAGCTTCACATGCCCTTGGCATTGTTGCTCCATGGCTGAAAACAATGTCTTGGTATTCCAGAATACTTTCTGTCTCCTGTGACTCAACACAGGTAAGATTGTCTAATTCAAGCAACATGAGGAAGGATGAAAGAACACAATTTCCTAAGAAATGGGTTTGTTAGAAAGGAAAAGCCTGTTAACACAAGAAGCACAGTCTTGTGTTAAAATGGAGATGGTAGAGAATTTGAGAAGCCTTTCTGGAACCACGGAATTTGCTGTAATTTCTTAACATCTGAAAGAATAGCTTTGAAGAAAAATAAAAATTGCCATGTTAGGGGAGAAATTCTATGTATACAGCAGTTTTAAAATATGCATTTGTTCCCACATACAAGTATGAAACCTCTTGGGTTCTTCTTCCTATAATTGCTTTCTAATTCATTCTAACTCAACAGCTATAAATGGCTTTGGTAAATCGCACAGTACATTTCCATCAACATTAGCAAAACTTATGTCGACTGCACTGACAACAACTGTCAGCCTTGAAAGACCCTAATCTTCTCTTGTACAGAGAACACACATCCGTGTCACACCTACAGTTTCTCATACATCACAGAACCATTTGTCTATCTTGTTTCCACTTTGTTGTCCTCTGCACTCAGGAGGCTCCTTGCTCATCAATCAGCTTTAGTGTCAACAAGGTGTATTCTGACTCCGTATAGGCTCCCCTGGTTACTCCCTCCTCTGGCACAGCTGGCTTTTTATATCAGTGAATGAGGTTTTCCTTGCAGAGCAGCTACATTTGTGTGCTGCGAAGATAGATGACAAATTGGTTCTGAAACTGCAACATACTGCATAACTTCAGGGTAATGTCCATTATTCCATCAACAGAATCTTTTTTCCTCCTGAAGCATATGCAAGGGCTTACGACTCCCTCGCATCAAGAATCATTACCCCAGGTTGGCAGTTTTTCTGCAAGTCACGTGGCACAGAGTCTGTTCTATAGACCGACTGGGCCACCTCTACATTTGACCCAGCTGAGGCCCAGCCCCCACACTATTTCTGGTGGAGAATCAGTGATTTTTATTTCTGATATATCTATTATGGACCAGTACTTTTACAAAATACGACATAAAGTGCTTGGATGCTGTGGCAATGTCAGGAGCACATACAAGTTTGTAAGTGCTTGTTCTCATGTTATGTACTTGTTTAGAGAAGTGATAGAGTTAACTCATGGGCCAGGCCACACTGTGACTAGCATTCAGTCTTGGCCTGTGGGTCACACAATTCTAAGACTCATCCTGTAAAAACTACCATGTGATGCAGGATGTGCTCTCTCCTGTTCCTAGAACAGAATAGTTTTAGATCGACGAGGAAGGAAACAATTTAAACTTGTTTCTTAAGGAACAGGTGCTGAAGGCATCTGTCTTTGTTGGAACCCCGAGTCGCTGTGATCAAAGCATGATGATGTACAGCACTCAGGTGAGAAAAAGAAAACAAACTAACCCACAGGGCAGCAAACAAATCCATTAAATAGTGCTCAAAATTAGAAAAGGGAATCACAACCAAAAGTATGAGGAAGTTAAAAAAATGAAAACATTTTATTTTAAAATTCATCCATCCATCCATCCATGAAACTGATAAAGGTGATGTTTTCATGGAATTTATGTAAAGATCCTAAAGATGGTTACTAGAAAAAAAATGAGCGTTGAGGATTTTAAAAGGCAGATTTTCTCCAGAAAACAGCCGTCTAGTAGAAAAAAGAACTAATCCCATCAAAATTGGAAAATATTGCTTGATGAAAGAGATTAAGAAAGAGCATAACCCTGCACTGTTTGAAATCAATACTAATTCAGAAAAAACAATTTACAGAAACATTACTACAATGGACTCAAAAGCCAAGAGTAAAAGTTTCTACACAAAAAAGAGGAAATTGACCACAGAACCAGAAGGGTCACTTAATAATCGTGTTACAAAAGATGGTTTGAGACCAAAGAGAAGCAAAGAGAGGCTCAATGACATCTCGTTTGGATTTCCATACTGATGAAATTCACAACTCTGCATTTTCTTTTGAAGCTAATTAAACACAAATATTAGAAAAGTAGTTATAAGATCACAGACTATTCTAAAACTAAAAAACTGGGCATGAAAATAAATTCTCAAGCTCCTAAATTACCCACCCAAGAGTTTAGACATAACTGAAGGATGGCATTATGAAATTTTTAGCCATCACATATAATACGCAGGAATCAATAGCCCCTGGCACTGATTGATTAGCTGAGGAGTATCAGAGTGTCAGAAAGACTTCTATTCGTAAGATCTTCAAGGATGTCCAGGACCCACAGTGAGCGAATCTCCCTTCCACAGCTGGCCAGGTAGTGGGGAAAATAACAGAGAAACAGAGAAAGCTCAAGGAAGCACCATCATATAGAGGGGAGGATGTGTCTGGCCTGTTCGTTAGATTTCTTTAAGGCATAAAGTTCTAACAATCCTTTTTAAAGTTCAAAGAGGGTCTTCTCGTGCCTGATGAATGCAGACTTATTTCAACCAATCTTTTTTTGAGGTAATGAACTCTTTGTTACACCAGGGTGTTAGAGACAAACTAGAATGTAAGTTCCATGAGAGCAGAGATTCTTGTCTGACTTTTTGCCAGAGGCTGTAGCTCCAGCACCTAGAACAGAATCTTGTATATATTAAGTACTCAATTAGTATTTGTTGAATAAATTAAACAGGCCTAGTGAGAGTCGAGACTCATATATCAGCCAAGAAAAAGAGGTTCGGCAAAGTCAGCAATAAAAAGAAATGGAACCTTGTCCAGAAAAGGCAGGTAAGTTAGGAAGCAGTAGGTAGGTTAGTAAGTAGGCAGGACCCAGAGTGCAAGAGAGTAGAGTCAGCTAGGACTTCAGCCCTCTGGCCTGAGCACACACATCTTAAGCTTTACGTTGTTGGGTCCTGCCCAAAGGTTTGGACAGTTTGGCTCAAAAGGCTTGAACCTTCCTGGAGCAGGATGCATGTTTCTGATGAGATCTGTTTCTGCAGGAAGCAGAGACAGAAATATTTGCCTTATCTTATACACATGGAACAAGTAATTATACATAAGTAATCACGCATGAGGCAGAGCTAAAATACACAATTCTAGGCACAGTTCTAGAAAAAATAAAAACATAGATAAAGCCAGTTTATTACCAGAATGCATTATTTAAGGGAAGTTAAGGGTACCAGTTGTATATCAGGGAAGGCCATGAGGTGACATTATGTTCTGCTATTAAGCATCCCTGGATGATACTCTAAGAGAAATAATACTGGTTTGTATGGGCCACTGAAATAAGCTAGGGTATAGTGAGTAGCATTTCCTGTATGTAATGCTAGATATAAGCTCTTTTAGATGCAATCTATAGCAAAGGGTGAATAAAACGGAAGTAACAATAGTAATCCATCAGTCAGCAGTGAAATGGAAGCCTGCCCTGTCCTGAGACAGTGAAAATTGAACAATGGTTTATTGTTTGCCTTCATGCCTCATTTACATTATTTCTTTTTATTCTCACAATAATCCTAATAGTGGATATCATTATATTTCAAAAATGAGAAAACCAGCTAAAAGGTGACACAGTTGGGGTTAAAGTCCATGTTAGCATCACACCAAAACCACTGCCTTTTCCACTATACTTCACTGTAATTGCTAATCAAACTGTTGAAAGACAAAGACAAAGGGAGAATCTTGCAAGCAACTAGAGAGAAGCAACTGATCACATACAAGAGATTCTTAATAAGACTTAGAGCTGACTCCTCATCACAAACCATGAAAACCAGAAAGCAGTGGAATACTAATTCAAAGTGCTGAAAGATGAAAAACTGTCAATCAAAAATTTTATATACAGCAAAACTATCCTTCAAAAATGATCAAGAAATTGAGACATCTCCAAATAAAATCTGAGAGAGTTTGCACTACTGGATGTACTCTATAAGAAATGTTACAGGGAGATCTTTAGGCTGAAATGAAGGGACACCAGAAGTTTAATTCACATGAAGAAACTAAGAACACTGGTAAAGGTAAATAATTACATAAGAAATTATACAAGACAGTATTAATGTATTCCTTTGGTTCTAACTCCTCTTTTTCCTGTCTGATCTAAATGACAACTACATAAAGCCCTAGATATAAATGTATGTTTATGAGAACATATGCACAAAGATGTAATCCGTGACAATAGCAACATTAAGTGAAGTATGGAGCTGCACAGCTGCAAAGTATTAGTATGCAAATTTCTGAAACACAAAAACTGCCAAAACTGATTAAGAAAGAAATAGGAAATCTAGACTTTACAAAAAAAGAAAACTCCGGACAAGATTTCTTCACTGGTAAATTCTACCAGTTAAAAAAGAATTAACAACACACATTTTAAAACCACTTCAATAGAAGAGGAGAGACCACTGCCTGACTTAGTCTAGGAGACCAGTATTACCACAATTTCAAGCCAGACAAATACATCACATGAAAAGAAAACTACAGACCACTATCTCTTATGAATATAGGTACAAAAATCCTCAACAAAATACTTGCAAACAATCCAGCAGCATGTTAAAAAGATTATATACCATGGCCAAGTGGGATTTATCCTAGGGATACTTGGTTGTTTCAACAGATGAGAATCAATCAATGAAACACACTGTATTAATAGAAGAAAGGGGGAAAAATCATAATCAACTCAGAGAAAGCATTAAAGAAAAATCCAGCCCTTTCATGATTAAAAAAAAAATAGAAAACTACTAAAAATAAAAAGAAACTTCCTCAATATGATAAAAGGCATCTATGAAAAACCCACAGCTGGCATCACACCCAGTGGTGAAAGACTGAAGAGAAAACTTTCTCCTTAAGGTCAGGAGCAAGACAAGGTTGTCAGCTCTTGCCAATTTCTATCAAAATCTCAGCTGCCTTTTCTTTTTCTTTTTTCTTTTTTTTTTTTTTTTTTCAGAAATTGACAAACATATCCTAAAATTTATAAGGAAATTTGAAGGATTCAGAATAGCAAAAACAATCTTGAAAGGGAACAAAATTGGATTACTTATTATTCATGATTTTAAAACTTACTACAAAGCTACAATAGTGAAGATGATGTGGTACTGGTGTAAGGATGGGCAAATAAATCAGTGGAATAGAATTGTGGGTCCAGAAATAAACCCTCACACTATGGTCAATTGATTTTCAGTAAGTTAGCCAAGACAGCTCAATAGGGAAATAATAGTCTTTTCAACAAGGATTGCTGGGACAATTGGATATCCACATGCAAAAGAGTAAGTGTTGATCTCTAGTTAACACCATATACAAAAGTGAACTAAAAAGGAATCACAGACCTAAATATAAGAGATAAAACTGTAAAGCTTTTTGAAGGGGTATAAATCTCTGTGAACTTGGATTAGGAAATCATTTCTTAAATATGACGTAAAAAGCACAAGCAACAAAAGGAAAAAATAGATAAATCATAGTTTTTACAAGTAAAACTTTTGTACATCAAAAGACACTATCAAGAGAGTGAAAAGATAACCCACAGAATGGGAGAAAATGTTTGCAAATCAGATACAGATCTGATAAAGGTTTAGCATCTAGAATAAATATATTTTAAAACCTCTTACAACTCAACAAAAATAACCCACTTCAAAAAAGATGAATAGACATTTTTCTAAAGATAAAACAAAGGACTAATAATAAGCACATGAAAAGCTCAACATCATTAGTCATCAGGAAAACGCAAATCAAAACAACAATGAGATATCACTTTGTACCCTCTAGGATGGCTAGAATTTATTTAAAAAGGAAAAAATAACAAGTGCTGGTGAAGATGTGGAGAAAGTGGAACCCTCAGACATTGTTGGTAGGAATGGAAAACATTGCTGGTGTAGCTGCTGATGAAAACAATTTGGCAGTTCCTCAAAAAGTTAAACATAGAGTTACCACATGAAGTATATATGAAGTATCCCAAAGAGGCAAATCTATAGAGACAGAAAGTAGATTACTGGTTGTCAGGGGATGAGAGGGAGAAATTCCGAGTTGTGGGGTTTCTTTATAGGGCGATGGAAATGTTCTGGAATTAGATAGTGGTGATATTTGCACAAGATTGTAAATATACTAAATGCCAGCTGGGTGTAGTGGTGCAAGCCTGCAGTCCCAGGTACTCGGGAGGCTGAGGTGGGAGGATCACTTGAGCCCAGGAGTTTGAGGCTGCAGTGAGCTATGATCATGCCACTGCACTCCAGCCTGGACAACAGAGCAAGATCTCATCTCTTAAAAAAAATCTCTTCACTAAATTATACTCTTAAAATTATTAAAATAATGTTTTATGTTGCAGAAATTTCATCTCAATTAAAAACAATTTTAAATGCAATGCTTTGCATTTAACTTGATGGATTGCAGGCACATTTGAATATTTAGGTCCTCTGACTGCTGCTGGAGAATGGATTGCTGAGGTTGGCTCTTTTAGTTTATCTTAAAATCAGAATTTAAAATAAATACAATGATGAGTTACATTATATTTGACTTTATACCGACAGTCATAAATCATAATTTTAGATTTTTTTTAGGGTGGAGGGGCCCACAAAGACAAAAGTGCCTGGGGGCCACTGCCGCCATAATGTGGCTCTGGCTCCATGAGCAGAGGTAAGGTGATACAGATGTGTTCGAGAGATGTCTAGATGATAAAAACTGATGGCTTTGGTGTTGGATGTGGGGATTACACAGCTGAGTGGTGAATGGTGGTGTCTGCTGCTGAGATGGGAAGCATTGGGAGAAGACTGAATTTGGGGAATAAAGATGAATTCAGCGTGGTTGCGCTTAGTCTGAGGTGTCCCTGGTGTGGGAGGATGCAAATGGACAGCTGTGTGTAAACCCTACTGTGGTCATGTTAGCAACTTAGCTCCTTGCAACCAGGACATGAAAATTGCTTTACTAAACAAAAGCTTCTCTTGATATGGCATTTATCATGCTGGAATTATACCTATCCTACATTTGTCATAGTAATCTGAGGTCTGGGAGCTGTTGGGAGAGATCTGAAGAAGCATCATTCTTTTGCTGAAATGTGCAAACTCTACCAGTTCTGATGAAATTTTGCAAGACAAGGGAAAAAAAAACATGTTGAATTAAAAATTTTTTTAAAAGAAGGAAAACAATAACAGTTATTCACCCAGCTCCTTTTCGTACATTTAGGCAGATAATACCATGAATAGTGAAGCATAAACAACAAATTATATTAAACAAACCATGCTACGTACATCTCTATTGGAAACGCATTAAAAAATGAAACTCAACAGCTGCCAAATGTACAAAATGATCAGATCAGGAGGAAGTGAATGTCTTTTTGAATCTCTCCAAAAAGATTTTACAACTGAAGCATTTAAAAAACAGAGATAATGTGCATTTGACAGTGACCTTAGAAACATCTTAAATATCTTTTGACATCTTCAGTTCATGTTTCAGAAAAACCTTTGTTTCTCCAATTATATCTGATAATGTGGTACATTTTGTAAATTACAGAGAAAACTATGTCTTTTGCAAAACGCTTATGTATAAGAATGATATGGCACCCGATTTAGTCATTTTTGTAATAACATAAAACCTGACCCAACATGTCGTAATAAAAGAGCCGCTGAAATAGACCCGATGATCTTGTCCCCGAGAAATGCCCGACTCATCTTTTTCCTGAAGCATCAACAGAAGCGTGGTTTTCTTTTGTAAAATTAACTCCATGTTAAGAGTCTTTTACCTTTAAATTTCTTCCTGACAATTAGTAATTTGGGAGATCAACCAGAGCCATAAAAATCTCTATGCATTTAGATGTAACCATCACTTTTATTCCTTTTGACTCTGATGCCTGGGGTAATGGTCAGGCCAAAAACAATTAAGCAGAATGTAGGTCAGTTCACCAGGTGATAAATTTACCCAGCCTTTGGATCCTCACTGAAGTTTCTGAGGCTAACGTGATGGCAGGTACTATTCTGAGCAGAGATGAAAGAAAAGGATCTTCAAAGAACATAACTGCACAATGCCTGGCGCTCAGCTTCAAGAGAAGCCTGCTGTCCCAGAAGCAGCCAGGAAACTCAGAGGCTCCATCTGCCAACGTGGCTGTTTTTAAAAGCAGGAGGAGAGAATGCGTAGTGCAAAAGACTGACTGATTGTTGAGTTGGATTGTTTTGTGGAGAGCCCTGGCCTGGGAGTCAAGTGCTAGATTCTAGACCCTGCCAGGCCCCTAAGCTGCTGTGTGTATGTGGCAAGCATTTTCCTCTCTGGGGCTCAGTTTCCCTCATCTGTGTATGAGAGTGTTAGTTGATCTTCCAGGTGCACTTCATAGGTATCCTGATGGTCTAAGAATCTGCAATGCTTTCTATTAGACGTTTATTTTTCTCAGTAGGATTGCAGGCAGAATATTGGCCTCCCAAATATGTTCCCCTCCTAATACCTGGAACCTGTGAATATGTTTCCTTACATGGCAGAAGGACATTGCAGATATAATTAGGGATCTTGAGATGGAGAGATCACTCTGAATTATCCTGGGGGGGCCCAATGTAATTACAGGGGTCCTTATAAGAGGGAAGCAAGAGTGTCAAGGTCGGAGAGAGAAGAGATCTGAAGACACTGCCGCTGGCTTTGGAGATAAAAAGCCAACACATG
The DNA here is from genome assembly GCA_963573385.1 of Cacajao melanocephalus. Lineage (NCBI taxonomy): Eukaryota > Metazoa > Chordata > Mammalia > Primates > Pitheciidae > Cacajao > Cacajao melanocephalus. Next base: position 99,736 of record CAUYLG010058766.1, read on the forward strand.
CAGCTGGCCTCTGGAAGCTGGAAAAGGTAAGAAATGGATTCACCTCTAAAGCCTGCAGCAGGCAGCTCTGTCACTCCATTCGAGACTTCTGACTTCTAGAATGGTAAAATAAGAAATGTGTGTTGTGATAAGCCTCTTAGTTTGTGGTAATTTGTTACAGTAGCACTAAAAAACAGATACACCTGGCCTATAAGAACTTGAGTTTCTGTATCTTCCCTTCTGGTAGTGTGGTTAAGTAGTGCAGTAGCAGCTTGGCCTGCTAGAGTCCATCCATCCATTTTTAAGGAAAGGTTGTTTGTTGGCAGGAGAGATCAGAAACCACCTGAGAGGATGAACAATGGGCAATGGAGGGGAACGGAATTCTTAGCCAAAGAAGACATCTTTTTGTTCACCTAAAGCCAGGGAAGTCTATGAAACTCCTTTCTCTGCAGAAACAGGGTCCCTTAAGTGGATGATTTGCACTGAAGGCTGACCTGGTGAAGGTAGCTCCGTCTACAGTCCTACTTGGGTCAGGTTTGTACAGCATCAAATGGAACAGGAAGAGCAAGAGCAATAGAAATGCAACTGCAAACTTGGTGTGGCTGCCACAGGGAACATTCCCATTCGGGGATAGGTTTCAGAAATTGTGGACAGACAGAGAGACAGGCAAAGACTATACTGGGTTCATGTATCAGTGTCAGAAAGGGTCTGTTCTGGCAGGTGCAGAGTGCATACCGAGGTGGCCAACACAAATGGGGAGGGACAGTACAAGGAAATACGAGAAAATGGACCGGACAGGAGAGACATAACAACCTAGTACTACTCACTAAATGGCTGCAATAATGCTTTCATGAGAAGGGATCAATAGTTAACACCTGGAAGTATTTTAGTTTTATCACCGTAGTCATTATTTTATAGGTTCATTATATTTAGACACGGAATGCTTCATTTAACCTCCGGTGTAGTTCATTTAGAAATGTGTGTGTACTGATCTTTTCCACGCCTCAATCTTTGGTACTTATACAGATCTGGATTTATTCTGCCCCTTGTTTTGTTTAGCAGAGACATCTTAACCTGTAGAACCCAAATAACGAGTTGTTTTCAAGAAAATGCCCTGCTTAGGCAGATGAGGTGAAATGACACCCACCTAAGGGATCAAGACTGTTTTTCTTGTCAGGCTAGAAAGTTTGGCCAAGGTCATTTCCAAGGCTGCGTAGAACACTGGGGTGTGTGCAGAAAGCGGGGGTGATGGAGGAAAGTGGCTGGCAGGGTGTGGGGAGGAACGTGGCTGTAAAGGGGCAGCAACTGAAGCAAAATCTGAAGTGACTACCAGGTTCCAGCAAGGAAAACAGCCCAGTACTGGGTCGTTATCCACAAGGGCCAGAGTAGAAAATAAAAGTAAATAGAAATTCCGCTTCAACGCTTTCTTCTTAGCTTATTAAGGATGAATAATAGCTTCTTCAAAAGTTGATTTACTCTAAAGCCTTTTGTTAATAATCCTAAATAGCTGTTAGTTATAATAAAGAAATTAGTACATTCTGTGTTCCTAGTTCTCATACTGTAGCCCAAATGTTTGCCCTGACATGTCTGGACAAGCCCAGGCGGGCCTCAGCCCATCGTTAATTCTCCTTCCTTAGTTAGAAATGTTACTGCCTTGTAAATGACTTCCTCTTTTCCTTTGTTCTCTCTTGCCTTTACCCTTCTAAGAAAAGTTTTGAGTGTTAGCCAATTAGCATAGTTTAGATTGTGAGGCCCAGCTCTAGCCAATGGAGGCAAGGCACAGCAGTAGAGGCCAGCCTGTAAAGGATAAATATATGTGCCTCCTTTGCTTAGTGTACTCTTGAGGGAATGTACTCTCTTCCCGGATCCACAAGGGGGTGTAGTTTCAAGGGCAAGAACTTCCAAGCGACATAACCTTGCCTCCTCCCTTCTCTCCATCCGGCGAGTAGAGGTCTTTGTTTAAATTTTTGCGGACATAGGAAAATAATCAAAGTCAATCACTCCAGCAGAAGCTTAAAGGAACTCCTTTCATAGGTCAAAGGCCTTGGAGAAGGAGGGAATTCCTCCCAGGTTAAAAGTCCCTGTCCCCCACATCCAGGTGGATTTCCCCCTTAGGGGTCCCCTTCCACTCAATGTGGAAGCTGCTTTCCCTCTCTGGGATTCCATATTTGGGTCCCCTTCCACAATCATCTTGGAAGCTTTCTCTCTCTCATCTTTTTCCACAATGTCTGGAAGAACATGCCCCCCAGGGAAGAAGGGCCCACCAAGAGAACTCAGATTGCTCACCCACGTTTTGGACAGACTGACAGGGAGCGTTCATCTACTGAAGGCAACACGTGGCAGAGTGTGTCGGAGGGAAGCAAAGATTTCTGGAGAAATCAATTGTTATTGAGTCAGCATTTGAAAGTGATTCGTAAAAGGGCTTGAGCAAGGACTAAAATTTGTTAGTAAAAAGAGCCTTGATTCAAGAAGACATTCCAGAGCAGACAGTGTGCTTACATGGAACAAGGAGTCCATTTGGGATCATTTACATAGTCATCAGATGTAGGCAGAACATTACTGAAATGATGGGAAAAGGAAGGAATGTCAGAGTCTACCCTAAATTGCTTAGATTCTTCTATTGTATGTAAACATGCATAGTAAATTCCATTGTTCTTACTGCTTAAGTCTTTGTCAATTGAGTCTTTTTGCTGGTTTCATGAAGTGCTGAGTAAAAGTACTCTTTCTGGTATTGATAAATATAGGCTCCTGAATTGCGGGTGCTGCAGACTCTCAGATTCACCACCCTACTCTTCAAGTGGATGCTGCATTCTCAGGGAGGTACTGTCATACAGTGCCATAGAACAAAAGCTTGGGACGCAGAGAACTTGGATCCATGGTTGTCCTGCCCCCTTCATAGCTTTGTAATGCTGGTCAGTGCCTTCATTTCCCCACCCTTCAGTTTTCTCATTCTTAAAAGGGAGCTGATATAGTACCTCCCTCTGGGATGCCTATGAGGACAAGCATAGTGGCTGCATACAAAATGCTAAGCAAAGGAAGTGTCCAGCTTAAAAGGCACTCCCTGTTTCCCTGTTTCCTCGTTATTCTTTTTTTTTTTTTTTTTGAGACAGAGTCTCACTCTGTCACCAGGCTGGAGTACAGTGGTACAATCTCGACTCTCTGCAACCTCCGCCTGCCGGGTTAAGCGATTCTCCTGCCTCAGCCTCCTGAGTAGCTAGAACTACCGGTGTGTACCACCATACCCGGCTAATTTTTGTATTTTCAGTAGAGATGGAGTTTCACCATGTTGGCCAGGCTGGTCTCGAACTCCTGACCTCAAGTGATCAACCTGCCTTGGCCTCCCAAAGTGCTGGGGTTATAGGAGTGAAGCCACTGCGCCCCGGCCATCCTCAATATTCTTAATAACTAGTCTGAACATGGGTTGTTTCTGCCTTCGTGTTCCATGTGATGATCAGGTCACTGTAAGAAGTTGGGAGTTCAGGCCGGGCACAGTGGCTCACGCTTGTAATCGCAGCACTTTGGGAGGCCAAGGCAGATGGATCATCTGAGGTTAGGAGTTCGAGACCAGCCTGGCCAATATGGTGAAACCCCATCTCTACTAAAAATACAAAACACTAGCTGGGTGTGGTGGTGGACGCCTGTAGTCCCAGCTACTCAGGAGGCTGAGGCAGAAGAATCGCTTGAACCCAGGAGGCAGAGGTTGTAGGGAGCCAAGATTGCACCACTACACTCCAGCCTGGGCAATAAAAGTGAAACTCTGTCTCAAAAAAAAAGAAGTTGTGAGTTCAGAATCCTACTCCAGAGTGGTCACTTAGTGAAAGAGTTGAGCATGACAATGGAGCCACAACTCCCAGATACTCAGTAAGCCTTAAGCACCTGTCCCTCTGCTTTCATGGCTTGGCAGCTTTCAGCAAGTTCTCTGGCAAAAGCTGTCCCTATTTTGTAGGCGAGGCTTAAACACCTCCTCATCCTCTGCAGAGCCAGCGCATACCCTGGAGTCTGTGGAGTGACTGAATATGGAAAATCCAGGAAGGAAAATAATTCTTTTCTTTCTCACCTTTGCGAAGGCACAGCAGGTGACTTCCCAAACACAAAAGGAAGCTGATGCCCACCCTTGGCCCCTGTTGACAATATCGACAATCCTCAAGAATACAGTGTTCACCTTTCAAAGCAGATGCTGTCCTTTGCAGACCAACAGAACCCACCGGAGGTGAGGACAGGACACTCAAGCTGCGGACCGGGTCCAGCGCTCTGTGATGGGAGGACACTTAGCCTTCCCTCCCCCAACCCTGATCGTGTCTCAAACAGGCCTTGTCCTGCTCTTGCACAGCCGGATGCTGACATCCTCCTCAGTGGCCCTCCAGGGGTGCCTTGTTCGAGTCCTTCTCCCTCCTGGCAGTGGAGTCCCGTGTACTCACAGCCAGGTGGGGCCACCAGAGGGAAGACAGCAACAGCCCTGGCAGGCAGAAAGGGCCATCTCTGCTTCCTGGGGAAGACTGTTTGTTCCTTGAGAACTCTTCCGAAAGATAATGCATTCTGTCTTCTAGAAAGCAGTAGGGCTTGGCCAAAGCATGGGAAAGTTTCACTTTTTGTCACCCTGGGGCTAATGGGCTTGAATGGGAAGAGGCAGATGTGGTAGAGCCTAGCCTCAGCCTGGCTGACCCAGCAGGGCTCTGGCTGCCCCCAGCGCCTGTTCTCTGACTCTCCCCTCCCTCTGCCACTAAAAAACCCACCCCTTTCATTTCAATAACTCCTTAGAGCCCACCAAGCAGATTCAAAACTCTTACTTCATTTAGCCTGCAGATAATTTTGTGGACATGGAAAGAGAAAAGAATAGTGACTGGTCATCGATTACATGTCACACTCGTGCTAGGGACATGTACCAGAAAAGAAGAGCAGCTGATATCCACTCGGTGTTCAGCATACACCAAGCACTGCTCTGATGCTTCTCAATTTTTTTTTTTACTTGTGCCTGACAACAACCCAATGAAGAAGTATAAGTATCATTATTCAGTCCTACCCTTTTATTTTATTTTATTTTATTTTTTTGAGACAGTGTCTTGCTCCATCATCCAGGCTGGAGTGCAGTGCGTGATCTTGGCTCACTGCAAACTGGGCCTCTCGGGTTCAAGAGATTCCCCTGCCTCAGCCTTCCAGGTAGCTGGGATTACAGGTGTGTACCACGACACCCAGCTAATTTTTGTATTTTTAGTAGAGATGGAGTTTCACCATGTTGGCCAGGCTGGTCTCGAACTCCTGACCTCAAGTGATCAACGTGCCTTGGCCTCCCAAAGTGCTGGGGTTACAGGCGTGAGCCACCACACCTGGCCCATTGTCCCCTTTTTACAGATGGGAAAACTGAGGCCCTTCGAGTTTGAATCACTCATCCAAGGTGACTCAGCAAGCAGGTGTCAAGTATGACTTAAGTACAGCTGCCTGATGGCAAGGGCCTGCTCTTTTTTACAATAATGCAGCTCTTACAGGGTTTCAAAGAATCCTTTTTGAACTCAGAGTTTCAAAAATTACAAGTTTGTGATATAGGAAATCATTATTCACATTGTACAGATGAACATCTAAGTGTCTTTCAGTCATCATCTTGGTTCATGGCTCAGTTTCAGTATTGGTTTCAAGCATATCTTCATGTATTCATTCATTTATTTATTTTTATTTTGTTAGCAGCTGTAATCTTAGCACCTGGGGTAACACTAGGACCTTGACAATGACTTTGACTGTGTAACCGTCCCAGGACAGCGTATATCTCTTCCACTAGCTGAGGAAAAGGCGGACTTCACCCTGTGTTCCTAATTTTATTCCCTTAAGGTTTATATAGTTTTATCACATCTGTATAAATTTCTAAAATATATATTTTTAAATTTGAAGGATTTTTTTCTTAATATAAAAAGATACAAAGCTGTAATAAAAGAAAAGAAAGGAGAGAAAAGGGCCTTTTCCAGGACGCATTAACTTACAGCCAATACTAGATAAAGCTCAAAGGGAATCTGGTTTCATGGCTACATATTTATAGAATTATTTTTACTGAAAATTGTTTTTCAAATATTTTAGGAAGCCATTGCGGGAGACTTCAAATGAGTGGGAAAGAAAGCAGCTTATGTCTCAGTGAAATTTTTATTAATCGAGAATTACTGTGGAGAATTTGGAAGGCCTTAGGTGAGATTTAGAAGGGCAAAACTGAAACATTCACATGAGGGCTCCATTAGGAAGTTTGAAAGGGCTTGAAAAGACATGTTAAAAATAATTCCAAAAAAGAGAGAAAAGGTAATTACCAGACACGGAGGCTTTTTATATGGCCGGGGTGATAAAACAGGCTGGTTATTAATCTGGCAGGTAGAGAGAAAACCCACTGATGGTAATTGGGGAAATTAGTGCTCAGGATGTAATTCTTTCCCTTCCACCATTCTTTGGAGGAAATAAATGCTTTATTGAAGTGATTCCATGAGAATCTTTACAATTTCTTGGAAGAGTTGGTGATTCAAGAGGCTTTTGTGACTGCAAAACAGTTATTTAAATCATTTCCTGAGGAAAGAAGTTTGGAAGAAGATAAAAATAATTAATGCCTGTTTAACTATTAGTGTGGGAATGATGGGGAGTTGAAGAGGTGTTTACCCGCCTTATTCTACTTTCTGTGGCTCAAAAGGCAATGTCACATCTTGGCAAACATGAGAGCTGAGTTTCATGGTGGCAAATAGCACCCCCTTCCAAGTTCAATACCATGATGTGATTCTAGGAATGTTGCAAAAGATAGAATACTGTGTGTCAGAGTTTATGGTAGGAAAAGAACCAACAACCAAGAAAACAGAACCTGAGTCAACTACATTTCCCTTCCTGAAGGAATTGTATTAGGAGAGAGAGTTTTTTGTTTTTTTTTTTTTTTTTTTGAGACAGTCTTCCTTTGTCACCCAGGCTGGAGTGCGGTGGCACTATGTCAGCTCATTACAACCTCTGCCTCCTGGGTTCAAGCGGTTCTCCTGCCTCAGCCTTCTAAGTAGCTAGGATTATAGGTACCCGCCACCACGCCTGGCTAATTTTTGTATTTTTAGTAGAGATGGGGTTTTACCATGTTGGTCAGGCTGGTCTCGAACTCATGACCTTAAGTGATCCGCCCACCTCAGCTTCCCAAAGTGCTACAATTACAGACGTGAGCCACCGTGCCTGGCTGAGATCTGTTTTTACTAATGCTTTGTTGATCGATGCTTTGGCTTAACCATTTTGTACTTCGGTGTCCTACTTCAGGATAGAATCTGAGCTCATAACAGTGGACAGTGGAGAAGCAAAATCATTTTAGTACAGGACTTTAGTAGAGTGAATATGCAATAGTATAGAGTGGACTGAACACTTCTGAGAAACTGTGACATAAACCATGGCTGGACTGGATTTATGTGATTTCTTAAGTACGTGAAATAAGTAATTGTGACTTCACAAGCTCATTGGGTTAAGTCACAGCGTTTTCACTCTGGACACAGCATGTGGATTGTCATGATTTTTTTTTTTAAACAAATGCTGCCTGAATTATGGACATTTGTAATTTTACTTAGTTTTTAAAAAGCCCATTCCTAATTTTCTGTTATAAAGAAAACAGCTATGTGCATATTTAGTATGTTTTTAGTATTAAGTGCATACTGCCAGTTTCTTTTGAATTAAGTACTAGGATGTTTTCCGTTTCATATCTGTCTGCCCTTGTCTAATCCTTTCAGGGGCATAATATTCTCCTGTGTGTGTTTAAGAGGGTGTGTGACATCATGCCTACTTGTAGAGTGATAAATTAGGTGTCACTTTGAAGTAGTCACAATGTATCATGTTAGTAGTTTGCATTAAGTTGCCAGTTAATTAAATAACCTCTGTCTTTTACTGCAAAAAACTTGAGCCTTATTAAGTTAGAAAATTTACAACCAATAGCATAATCAATAAAACATTAACAAACGTGTCACCCCTGACAAACCTTTTGTATTGATTTTCACATTCTTACAAAGCTTGCCTGTAGCCTGAAATTTAAAAAAAAAAAAAAAAAGCCACCACCAGTAAAATGGGTGTAACATTAGCCAGATATACCATTCCATAGGGCACTTTTGAAACTTTTATAGTTGCTGTTGGATCTAATTATCTGGAGGTCTGCTTTAGAAATAGCTTCAGCGTTGATGAAGTTTAATTCTGGAGTTCACTAGTGAGAGATATAACTAATAATAGTAGGATGTCACTGTAACCTTCATTCATAGGTGACTGCAGATTGAGGGAAGAATCGAGGCAATTTTCTTACTAATCCAAGTAACAACCACAGCTTCAGCCTTAGTCGTTTGAATTTTCAGGAGGCTATAATCATTTTCCGTCTGAAATATCCAAATGACAGCTTTATGTTTCTACATCTGCATGTGGAGACATCCATTTTATGGACTGAGTGTTGGGGAGTTGGGTTTGAAGAGCTTCTGGAAGTGAGTGACTGACAAGCTGTTTCTCCTGCATGGTCTGCAAGTCAGCCAGTCAGAGCAACAAAGGTATTCCTGAACATGCACGTGAAAAGTCTGCATCACTCTATGAAAAATTTGTGAGTTTGCAGTTCAGGGAGTGAAGGCTGCTTAGGACGGCTTGAAGAAGGATTCTGTCTTGTGTCTCCCCCTGTACTGTTCTTCAAGTAGGTGGGGTGCCATGTGGATGTGATGCCTACTTTCCTGGAAGAGGCAACCCCATGGGTGATTAGGCACCTCCCATCCCATGCACGCTCAAGAAGCTGCATGGCGGATTCTTTGCTTAGTCCTGACTCTAGAAATGCATCAGTGGGCAGACTGACGCCCTTCGGCAAGTACTGGAAACGATTTACTCTCCTGGCAGTTCAGTTTCCCATTTAGAAGAAAACCGCTATTTTGGAGGGAAAAAATCATATATTTGAAGAATGTACATGTCTGATGAAACTACAGTCCACGAATTTTAAATTTTGACTCTTTCCAAATCCCAAACACATTCATTCATTCATTCATTGAATACAACATGTGCCAAGCGCCTACTGTAGGCCAAGTACTGCGTTTACTTTCTGATGCAAAATTTTATGTAAATCCTCACCTATCTCAAGACCTAAAATGGTTGCAAGGAAATATTGGTATTTCAGCATTTTTAAGTCGAGGTGGGATCTTGGTTAGTGGTGACAACAGTCTCCTTGCCCAAGTCGCTAGCAGGCTGCCCATGAGGTCTGGACGACCATTCAGGGAGATATGGTTGTCTCTTTGTATGAGTCATCTTCAGAAGATGCCCTTAGTGAAGGCCATCCTGAGGTTCTACACCTAAGGTCAACAGTCTCCTGTGCTCTTTGGGGAATAGTTATTGTCATTTGAATGCAAAGTGACAACCTGGAGAAAGGAAAAATGAACTGAATTTTGTGTGAGCTGTGGGCTCACTTTTACTAAGTATTAATATACTTAATATTTAATCTAGAGGATTCCTCCTCTGATGCTTCCCTCAACCTCTCTTTCTATTTTCAGTGGTAACTATGGCTAACAGAAATGCTGAGCTCTTTAAAACTATGATTCTTGAGATGGAGATAGTTAGTAACACAAATAATTCAGTTGGTTTGGACGTTGGAAAGCAAGAGACTTGTATCCAAGCCATAACCTTTAAAGAATATTTTATTTAATTTCTTTAGAGACAGGGGTTGAAGAGATACTGGAAGTGAGTGACTGACAAGTTGTTTCCTATGTTGCTCAGGTTGGAGTGCAGTGGTGCGATTATGGATCACTGCAGCCTCAGAATCCTGGGCTCAAGTGATCCACCTGCCTTAGCCTCCTGAGTAGCTGGAGTGACAGGCATATGCTACCACACTTGGCTAATTTTTATTTTTTGTAGAGGTGGGAATCTTGCTATGCTGCCCAGGCTGGTCTTGAACAAGTGGCTTCAAGTGATATTCCTGCCTCAGCCTCCCAAAGTGCTGGGATTTACAGGCATGAGCCACCACACCTGGCTGAGAGAATTTTAGAAAACTTCCCAGCTACTGGGAACTGAAATGGGACAGAATCTACACTTGTTATGTGTCACATGTTGTTTTAAATTGAATTATATATGCTGTACTGACAAGTTGAACAGTAGCTCCCAAAAGATGTCCCCACGTTGTAACCCCCCATACCTGTGAATGTGACCTTATTTGGAAAAAGAGTCTTTGCAGATGTGTCTAAGTTGAAGATCTCAAGATGAGATGATCCTGGGTTACCCAGGGATGCCCTAAGTCCAGTTGGAGTATACTTATAAAAGACAGAGGAGAACACAGGGAGAGAAGAGAAGTCCCTGTGGCAATGGAAGCAGAGATTGGAGTGATACAGCCACAAGCCAAGGGAAGCCTGGAAGCACCAGATGCTGGAAGAGGTGTGGATTCTCACCTAGAACTTTTGAAGGATACATGGCCCTGCCCATGCTATGATTTTGGACTTCACACCTCCAGAAGTGTAAAGGAATGAATTTCTGTTGTTTTAAACCACCCAGTTTGTGGTAATTTGTTTCAGCGGTCCTGGTAAGGTAATACACCTAAGCTTTGGAATGACCCTACAATTTTAGGTATGATTAGGATCGTAAGTTATCTCAAAGCTAAAGAACCCGAGGTGCAAGGACACTGAGTGACCTGGTCACGGTTTCCTGGCTCCTAAGTGGCTGTCACTGGGTGGCACCAGGCTGCCGGGCCTCCACAATCCATGTGCATAACCATTGTGTCTGGAGTCTCCAAACAGACACAGCTTTCTAAGCTATTGACCCAAACCCCTGTCTTTTTTAGACTCCTCTAGCTTCTGCTTCAATGTATTTTTTAAACTGCCAATGCAGAAAACTTGGATAACTTAGAAAAGAAGAACAAAATGCAGACAGTGTCCACAGTCCTGCCTCCCCAAGAGAACCAGTGTTTACATGTTTGTAATTTACACCCCCCACCCCGGGAAAACACACACCCAAACATATTTTACTTGAAAGCGGTGTGTTTTAGTATTCATCATGATTCTCAGATTTCTTAGTAAAATTTCAAAAACAACACATTGGATTACCATACCAACTGTTTATTTTGCCAACTAAGGCCACTGAAACAACAGCAAAATAACAAAGAAAGCCTACCATCCAAAAATCACCTTCATTGTATAAAAGAAAGAAAGCTTCACTTTATGAAAGCAAGATCATAATCTCAGAATAAAGAATGGGACTCTAAGTTAAATATGTTTAACTGTGTGAAAAACTCAATACATTGTCCTTATTTTTCTCATGATGCCATGGACCAGCAGAAACTTCTTTATAGACCTGTAGCGGTCTGTGGTCTAACCTCGTGCTTCTCAGACTCTAATGGGTTCAGAGCATTTGGGCCTCTTGTCCAAATGAGCGCGTTTTTTTTTTTTTTTCTTGGAGACGGAGTCTCACTGTCACCCAGGTTGGAGTGCAGTGGCACAATCTCGGCTCATTGCAATCCCTGCTTCCAGGGTTCAAGCAATTCTCCTGCCTCAGCCTCCCAAGTAGCTGGGACTACAGGTACATGCTGCCACACCCGGCTAATTTTTTGTATTTTAGTAGAGACGGGGGGTTCACTGTGTTGCCCAAGCCGGTCTTGAACTCCTGAGCTCAGGCAGTCTGCCCACCTTGGCCTCCCAAAGTGCTAGGATTACAGGCATGAGCCACTATGCCCGGCCCCAAATGCAGGCTTTGATTCAACAAATCTAGAGTAGGGCCTGAGAGTCAGCATTCTTACAAGCTCCCAGGAGATGCTGATGTTGTGGATCCATGGATTATCCTTCTATCCATGGGTGGCTGGGCTCTAGACAGTGACACTGGCCTTTATAGTCTGATTTCTTTTTCTTTCAGGAATCTTTTGTGAACATTTTTACATATGAAGAGACAGTGGTCTACAGGATGACTTTTTGGCTGCATTTATACTCAGTCACGTGAACATATCTTGATTTAGTGATCCAATTTCCTATTGTTGATTATCTAGGTTGTTTTTAAATTTTCTTTTCTTTCTTTTCCCCTTTCTGTCTCATTAAAAATAGAACTGAGATGAATATTCTTGTACCTACACGTTTGTGCACTTGTCTGATTAGTTCTTTAGGAAATATTCTAGAAATAGAGCTACTGGTTAAAAGGAATGAACATATCTGATAAGTACATTTTCAAAGCATTTAACTTGTTTTCCTTTCATCCTAAACAAGCCCTTAAGTCGGAAATTATTCTTCAAGTCTCAGGGAGTCTCGGAGAGCTCAGAGCTTCGTCAACATCTGAGGCAATCTCAAGATAGCATAAGAGGTGATGGAACAGAAGTCCAGGCAACAAGAGGAAGGTGGGTCAGGAAAGGCTTCTGAAAGGATGCAATATCTAGACTAGGACTTCTTGAGTTTGTCTGTTCACAGCTGTGCTCAACAGTGCACCTTAAATGCATGCGTGAGAAAGAATACCTAATAGACTTTATAGCTAAATGATTTTTGCATGACTAAAAGACATCACCTGAAATACAAAACATCAAACAAGTTCCTCAAAATGAACCAAAGCAAAATAAGAGACTTTCTAATAATTTATTAGGCCTGTTTATTTCTACACCTTTTAAGTAGGCTTCGGAAAAAGGTGAGGAAATGATAGTATTTGTAGGAATTAATGAGGTCAGGTTATGAGACTCTGTCATCAAGTTTAATTCACATCTTCTTTCTTTAAAATTGGTATTTTTACACTTGACTCCTTATACTAACCTATAGAAGATTTGGAAGAAGAGTGGAATATTCATTTTTTTATTATGGTAAAATTTTGTTTTTTAGAGACAGGGTCTCTATGTGGCTCAGTATGGTCTTGAACCCCTGGCCTCAAGCAGTCCTCCCACATCAGCCTCTTGAGTAGCTGAGACTATACGCTCATGCCACCACACCTGGCTAAGAATGAAATATCTTAACATGGTCTTAACTCTCTTTCATGGCCCAGCTACCACATCTGAAAGAATGTGTCTCAAATATTGTAGCCTGGAGCCGGTAGGCTAGCCGAGGGGCTTCTTAACTGCAATCCTGTCAGGTAAAAACAGACCTTCATTCTGAGATGTTACCCTACTAAAGGCAGCAGAATGACCCCGCAAAGACTTCTTGAGGCTCCTTCCACCCAAGGATTCAAGAATTTTCAATGGACGCCTCTGCGAGAATAGCTAACAGCTAACTAGTGAACAGGTAGTTGGGAGTAGAGGGAAAATGACAGAAATCAGAGTACAGGGAATTCCACTATGCCCTGGTCTTCAAGAAAAATCATGGCAAAACGTTCAAGAGCACTAATATTACTCTGCTTCCATGGTGACAAATATGTGACACAAATGTTGCAACATACACCAACCTGCTGCCCTCCCATGCTGGTCTGATGCCCTGGCAGACATTACTAATTGGTCACTACACTCTTCCTAAATCCATCCCAGATCTCAGAGCCTCACTGAGACTCAGGGTTCCTGGGTGGTACCACTCCAGGAGGCACCAGTTGTATTATACACAATGGGAATGTACCCCTGCCGTCATACAATGGGGCAGCCCTGACATTGTGCATAGAACATAGTAGACACAAAATAAAAATTCATTGAATGAACCAGATATCACCTCTGAATCCTTCTCAATATAACGCTTCAAACAGCCACTACAAATTGATTGGATTTGGCACGCAAGTTGAACCTATTTGCTATTCCTGCTTTAAGGAAACACAGTAAGAGGCTGCCAACATGAAACATATTTAATCATCTTTGCACAAGTGTGTGTTGGGTACATGCATAATGTGTATGCAAATACAGTTTGCTTAGAACATGCAACTCTCTCCTCTCCCTCCCTCCTACTCCATCCCTAAATATACGATTTCATAAAAACCACACCTGCGACTGCTTATTGGAATGGGAAGGGCTCCAACTTATGTTCTCAAATTTATAACACTTGCCTGTGGATTTCTAAACCGCAGTTCCTGTGATAAACTACAGTGCCTGGCAGAAAGGTGCAAAATATTTATATCTGGGCCTAACGAAGTTTTCCTTGGCTTCCCAACCTGGGTTGATTGCACCCATGTTTGTGGACATTGCTCTTTTCTTTCTCTCTCCCTGTTTGGCTTCACACCTGTCCCTCTCTACTACTCCCATTGCATCAGACTAAGAGAAGAATCAGACATGAGTGGTACTGAAGAGGTCATTGGAAAATTCCAAACTTTGTTAAAATTTTTGTAAAGATTAATTGAAAAAGTAGCAGGAAAGGGAGGCAGGATGAGCACATTTTGTATTCATCTCCCAGGGGGTTTGCGACGTTGCTCAGCCTCATGACGAAATGGGAGATGCACTATTTCACTAGCCGTGAAACAGTACGTCTCAAAATCCTGTTGTAAAGACAGCTTCAAAATAGACGCCTCTCAATCCCAATCCCCATTTACCGTTTTTGAAAAAATATCATTAATTTACAAATGTTCTGTTCCTAATCAGTCACACGGAAAACCATCCTGCTTTTACATTTATCCTTTTCCCTTATACTCCCCTCAGAAACCATTGTGCTTAGGGGAAAAAAAATCTTAAAACAATTCCATCCCATTACTTTCAGAAGCTTATACTGAGTTTACAGTTTTGACAGTGTGATTGTCCATCTCCGAGCCTATGGCCTCTTTTGCTAAAGAGCAGAAGGAAAAATCTTATCTTGACCAAAAAGTAAACAATATCAGGCAATAGTAGAAGAAAAGATAAATATTTGGGATAGATAAATGTTGGTTTGATTCGGCTAGGACCATAGCTTTGGGTTATTAAAAGAACCTCAAGTGGATAAAATTTGGCCCTAAATTTTGTAGTGAGGTTAGCACTACCCTATGGGAAATGCAAAACACTCTTCTCTTATTCTAGTTTTAGAAATGTCATAGGAAACACATTTAAAGTCCATTAAATGTGATTGGAGTTGACAAGACTCCTTCTGGTGAAAGGCTGGGTAAAGCAAGAACTAAAAGTTTCCCATCAGCTCAGACAACATTAGCTAGTGGTTGATACTATGTGTTAATCAAAATGGAGACAAAACTAGTGACCCCCTTGAGAGCCAAAATAGCTCCTTATTGAAAGAAATGGAGTTCAAA
This sequence comes from Cacajao melanocephalus, assembly GCA_963573385.1. NCBI lineage: Eukaryota > Metazoa > Chordata > Mammalia > Primates > Pitheciidae > Cacajao > Cacajao melanocephalus. The sequence continues at coordinate 114,781 of CAUYLG010058766.1, forward strand.
ATTATAATAGAATATTGGCTGCTGTACCTTCTGGAGATTATACATTTGCAAAATCCCCTTATGTAGTTATTAGTTGAAGTTGAAATTGCTAAATAGGCCCCTAGAGATGTGATAGGAAGGCGCATATTGGATATCTGAAATCTTGCTCCCTCTCTGAAGGAAGGGTGGCTCCAGCCATGTGCAGTGTGAGCTGGAGGCTGGATAGGGTTGAGTAAACTTTGGGTTGGTTTTCTCACAGTTTTTGTTAATGCGTGTTGAGTGTTGGCTTTCTTTCTCTCTGATTTTCAGACATGGGGCCCTTGGGAGCAGTAATCCTCCAGCCAGGCTTTCTGAGAAGGTTCATGTCCAAGTAAAACATGAATTTTCTGAGCCAATTTGATAGACAATTGGTCTGAGCAGAGCTCTTGTTTTGCCAACAGATAGAAATGAAGCTGGGAGTATTACAATACCCAGGGCAGGGAGAGGATTAAAGCTGCGACAGAGACTAAGAGGCAGGTGACTTCACAAAAGCAGAGGGTGGGGAGGTGTGAAGATGGGAAACCGCCTTCCTGGGATGTTAGAAACAAACGTATGGTGCTGCAAAGAAAAATCAGCACTGAGACAAGGGATCTTTTAGCAATGTCATTTTTACTTCCTGCACTGCAGGAGGGGTACCCTTGCTAGCCATTGTGCCACAAAAGTACCATGAACAAAGGAAAACACACAAATTTATTCCTTATGCATTTGGAGTTGTCCTTACTGCTGTGTCTGATCTCTGTTGGCTGGAGCCAGACCTCACAATCTAAGCTAAAATCTGATTGGCTAATGACTTAAACACTTTTCTAAACAGGTAAAAGCAATGGAGAGCTGGGACATGCCTGTGAGCATGTCCAGCACAGATATCCTGGTTAAACTACAAGGTAACAGAATGTGCTACATGCTTGTAAGCATGGCATGTCTGACAGCTACATAGGATAAAGCTTATCAAAGTTATTAGCACACTTATTTTTTAACAAGAAAGGAAACTTTAAAAAGGAACTTTTCTACTTCCCACTCAGGAGTTGACAGGTGGCTCATGATGGCTCTTTCATTACAATCTCACCACCAATCATTTCAGGATTTAGGAGTTACGGCAAAGTGGCGCGTACAATCTGTGAGATTTAGGTGCTTCTCCATGTCATCTACTCTGTACCCCCAGCACCTAGAACACACAGTAGGCCCTTGATGCTGGGTACTACTGACTGTTGGAAAGAGCACAGGTATGGTTTAGCACAGCCCCTCCATCATCATTTATAAGCTGAGAGGCTCTGGGTCCATTACTTAATTTCACAAAATGTTTTTCAATTTGTTTCTTCTATAAAATGGAATTGTCATTTTTACCTACTAGGGCTGTTTGGAGGGTTAAACAACACAAAGAAGGTGAAATGCCTATCACAGTTGCTCAATAAGTATTCCTTATTTTCATGATTACCATTTAAATAAATGGTTGATAATCATCAAAATGCATCTGTACTATGTGCTAGGTGCTGTCCTAAGTGGTTAGAGGTTGATAGTATTGCTATCTTCACTTAATAGATGGAAAATGGAGTTTTAGAGATGAAAAGAAACCTAGAGGGAAAGGCACGTGGGACCTGTGGCTGAAAAGAGGCTCTAGGAATTCTGTGGCTGCCAGAGGTGAGACCTAGAAGTGGATGCGGGCTATTGGGTTTGCTCCTTGAAGGGATCCAGGTCCTCCTGCATCTCGGCCGGTCAGCCTCACAGACCTCAGGATTGTGCAGAGTGAGAATCCAATGAGCTGCCTGAAGCTGGTGTTCACCAAGAATTTATGGAAGCTTTTATTGCTATTTCCAACTAAGAACTTTTCTTCAATCATTTATGGAAAACAAAAGCCAGTGGGAATCAACTAGGATAAAACAAGGTCAGAATCACTCTTCCAGATGCTGAGCACAGCTGGTTTTTGCTTAAGTAGTGGGAGCAAGAAAGGAGGATATGCATTGACTATTTGGGTCAGAAACAGCACCTTAAAATATCTCCTCCATAATTCATCTCGTCCCAAATAGAATGTGGGGTCAAATTGCAGACCCTAAACCTTTTCATCCCTTCTCCTCCTCCTCCTTCTCTTTTTCTTCCGTTTTCTTCTTCTTTTTCTTATCTCATGGAATTGGTATGAAAAATTAGGGATTTTATTCCATAAAGGAAAAAAAAATCTCTCTCTGGGGTGGTAGATATCACAATTCCAGAAACAAGCTGGAATGCACTGAGGGCTTCCTTATATGCCTAAACGCAGGCTGCTCTTTGTCTGCGTCTATTTTATAGCCGGTGGGGCCATTGCCCTGGGAACAAAAAGGAAAATGGGAACAATCCTAATTTTAATATTCATAACTCATGAACAGGCTGAAGGGTTTTTTAAAAATAAGTTAATGGTTGTCCTTTGAACTTATAATACCCCTTTTACCCAAGGGGCTTTGAAGGGGTTTGAGAAGAGCCAGCCAGCCAAGATCACCCTTCCCACTCCATGACCTCTAGATAGCACCCTGCCTGGGAACTCGACAGAGAGAATGCATCTGTCCATCCCACACTGGCTATCTCCAGGAGTCCAGAAGAGCATGACTCTTGCTGCCAGCAACAGATCTGAAGCTGCCAGTAATCCATGTGTAACTGTAGAAAGGACCACTGGAGGGGCTTATTACCAGATTGGCACAGTCACATATTTGGCATTCTCATATGCTGTTCATAGCACAAATCCACCAGTCCTCCTTTTGGGGATACACCCTGGAATGGCCAGAAGAGACAGACTGGGGTCCACTGCTCTGCAGTGTGGTATGGTGGTGGTGTGCCTGGGAGGGAGAAGCAGGCACATCTTCCTGATAGGAAGCCACTTTGACTGATCCCAGGGTCCCCGCCTCCTGAAAGCAGGGTAGAAAGCCTGGGTTTGTACTCTGATTGCCAGTGTGCCTGAGTCTAGAAGAGGTTTCAGTGAGATGGAAGAATGATTATTTAAATGATAGAAGCGTTTGCTTTTAAAGTGTGGGAGAAGGAAAGCGTGGAATTTAAAATGCCCATGAGTCTGCCCATGGGAAAGAGTTTAGGGAGTGACAGCAGAAAGGAAGGTTTTTAGGGGAGGACCAAAGACTATTAGAGTTCTTTTTGGGAATAGTAATGAGCTATCGAAAAATGACGCCTGAGAAGAAAAAGCAAGGGGGAGAAGTCTGTGATAGAAAGGTAAATGAGTCATTTGATGAGTAGAGTGCATCTCAATCTTCAGGGTGCATTAGAATCAGGGGGTGGCAGGAAGGTGACTATAAAGTGCCTTTCCCTAGGACCTCTTGAGGCTCCAATGCAATGGGTCTGGGCCATGGTTTGATCACGATGTGGGCACTCTGCAAAGCACTCCTTAAAATACACTAAATAGGATAGCCAAGGACAGGGCGTAGAATCAAGAAACCCAGAAAAATTCCTAGTAGGTGCCCAGAATGAGTGGAGGGCGACGGTTGAAAGAACAGCTGTCGAGGTGGTAGGTCCGTCTTGTAAGGACAGGTTGCAGGGTAAACGAGAGGCCGAAGAATCCCAGGGTGGACTGAGGACAGTGTCGAATGCCTGGGAGGCTGGGGTGTGGAATGCATGAGAAAGTTGCTTCAGGATTCCCCGCTCCCCCAGGGTGCAGATCATTTAATGGTCTGCAAATGATTTAACATCCCCCCTAGTCAGGGTTCCCAGGGTAAATTGTCTCCATTCCCACCATAGAGGAGCTGTGCTGTCCAACAGCTAAGAGGCGGGGAGCCACTGTGCTGGGGTGCTTTGGCCAGAAGGTTGCTGGAAGTGGCACTGTAGCAATTACTGGTTAAGAACTAACTGTAATTGTTAATTATGACCCCAACAACCGTTGAGGCCCTGCATAATTCTTTCTGTGGGCTGCCCTTTGCCTGTGGAGCCCAATTTCTCAAACATCTCATTAGTCTTATAATAGTTTTTTTCTATATATATTTTTTTCTTCCAGTCAGTTGTATATAAAAAAAGGATTTTAGTGAGAAATAGATTTATTTTTAGCCAAGAGGTGGCAATACCCAAGCTTTCCTTCTCAGTGCAGGGCTCATTTCTCTTTCTCTATTTAAATATTCAGATCTATTACTATATTGAACTGAGATTTGGTTTATTCGAGTAGAAGTAGCTAAATAAAGGTACACACTTAGAAACTCATAACATCATACGTTTAAGTGCTGAAATAAGGCATAAGTTAAAATTGGACTTTTTGATTTTCACTGTAGACAGAGTTCAGAAATACTGTCATAGTTTAAAAAAATTGAAATGTTTCACCTCCGGGAGAAAATGAAACTCTGTGATATAATAGATGGTGCCTGTCATTTTATTTAACAGTTTAATCTTTACATACAAACAAAACCACCTGAGCAGAAGCTTGTTTCTTAAAAACAAGAGTGGCAAGTATGATAATGAATGCCCTGAAAACATCTCTGTTCATCCTATGGAATTCTCTTTCTGAATTCTCATGTAGCTTTCTCTAATATGGAGCAGGGGGCTTTAAGTCACATTGTCGCTCCCAACTGCTGTGCCTAAATTGTTTCTAGAAGCACCGAGCCCCTCCACTGCTGCTGCAGATTTATCTTTGGGCTGGGGAGAATGTGGGGAGAAGTCATTTGCATTAAAAAATACTAGCTGTCTATTCCCATTAGAAAAAACACTCGGTGTTTTAGTGCAAATTATTTTAAAAGGGCAGATAACTTATGGATGCAGAAAGGGTAATCCGCAAAGATGTATGCAATTTTGTTCAGTTGATATCCTCAGGGCGAAAACATCAAGGATAACAAGTGCACTAAATACAAACAGACACAATCATAAAATATGACACTCATGATTAAGATACCCTTTTCAAGGGTCCTTGGCACTTAGGAGGGAAGCTGCCTTGTTAATATCAGGGTCCATTATTTTCTAGGATTCAGAGGCAGGTTGAAACAATGATCTCTATTTTAGTGACTGTATTCTTAAAAGGTTGTGAAATTCTGGGGCTTTAATCAGACTAGCCTAGAATCACAGCACTGGGGCAGAGAGGGTATTAGTGTTAAGGGTTATAAGCTCAGTCTTTGGAGCTGGACAGATCTGGTTTTGAATCCCAGCTCTGACACTTAGATATCATCTTCTCTGAAGTCTAGGGGTCTTCATCTGCAAATGAGAAATTGAGGTTGTTGAGAAGATTAAACACATCAAAACAAAACCAAAATCCCAGATGTAAAGTGCTTAGTGCAGTGCCTGGTACAGAAAAAAAAAAAAAAAAAGAGTGTATGTGTGTTTCCTTCTTGAGTGCCTGATTACAGACAAGATTGGAGAATTTTTAAAATGCACTATCCACTGATATATGAAGGAAAGAGATTTTTATAGTTTAAGTAAAATCGCACCAAGATCTTGGTATTTTAGGTAGTCAGAGAAAAATGGAAGCTCATAACTATCTGCATTTGTGGATGGCACTGATAGAATAACTGTTCATAGCCAAGGCTTAGGTATATCTCTTTCATTTATCTGAGAGTAACAGTTAAAGTTCTTGAGCATTTACTTGATGCCAAGTGCCCTTTAAGTGCTTTATATGTGTTGTTTCATGTAATCTTCAAAACATCTTCATGAGTAGGCACGAATACTATTACAGTAGGTAGCCAGTCAGGCATGAGAAGGGCAGGAGAGGGCTTCCCTGACCCCCCACCAAAAATGTCAGACGACCATCCGACCATCCGGTGATGATCAGGTGGTTAACTTTCTAAAATAATGATTGTTCACAGCTGGTACCAGGGAAAGGCAGTCTCCCAATACAAACACCTGAAAATGGGGATTAGCAGCTACCTGCTAAGATGTCAGGAGTTGGGCGAGTGGGCTCAAGCATGCGCATTAAGAGGCAAAATGGCGGCGCTTAACTGGTATATGACCTCCTAGGGACATTCCACCAGTGAGAGAAGGCTGCTTCAAGTAAACGTGCGTGCAACTCCAGTAAACACAAAGCACATGCTTCCCTCTGAAGTGCTGAGAGGCCACTGTGCACGTCGACAGCCCACCGCAGGGGAAGAATCAGGAGAGAAGGACACAAGACCCCAGAAGCATGCCAACACGGAAAACTCCAAGTCAGAAAGGTGAAGCCATGCCCCTGATCTCTCATTGCCCGCTTGGGCCTCTTCCAAGTGTACTTTATTTCCTTTTGTTCCTGCTCTAACCTTTTTAATAAACTTTCACTCCTGTTCTAAAACTTACCTCAGACTCTCTCACAGAGTCTCGCTCCGTCGCCAGGCTGGAGCGCAGTGGCGCCATCTTGGCTCACAGCAGTGTCCGCCTCCCGGGTTCAAGCAGTTCTCCCGCCTCAGCCTCCCGAGTAGCTGGGACTACAGGTGCGCGCCACCACGCCCAGCTAATTTTTGTATTTTTAGTAGAGACGGGGTTTCACCATGTTGGCCAGGATGGTCTCAATCTCTTCACCTCGTGATCCGCCCGCCTCGGCCTCCCAAAGTGCTGGGATTACAGGCGTGAGCCACCGCGCCCAGCACCTCAGTCTCTCTTTACGTCTTCTGCCCCTCAGTCGAATTCTTTCTTCTGAGGAGGCAAGAATTGAGATTGCTGCAGATCCCTACAGATTCACAGCCGTTGCTAACAATACTATCCCCATTCCACAGGGCAAGAAACATAGGACCAGAGAAGCTAAATATTGATAATTTGTCCAAAGTCACAAAGCTAGCAAGAAGTGGAACCTGTCTTTAAATTCAGGCACTTATTCCAGAGGCTACCCTCTTTTTCTTTTTCTTTTTTTTTCGTTTTTACTTTTTCTTTCAGCTTTCCCAGGTTGAACAGAGTCTACTTTCTTAACCACTATACTGTGTGTTTTATTTATTTTTACATCTCTCACAGCATCATAAACACCTAGTGCTTTGCATCTAGTGGACATTGAATATTTATTCAATGATTTTTTTTTTAAAGAATGCAAGCCTTTGCTGTGAGCATGAGGGAGAAGGAAAGGGTTAACATGTTTCCATCAGATTCTAGAACAATAAAGTCCAGTAGAGGGATGGCATCTTACCAAAGAAGAATGGCATAACCCTATTATGGAGCCCTGCAGGCAGTGAGCAAGTGACTGAACATGGTTTAAGACTTAAACTTGGAATCAGAAGAATACCAATAGCAAATGAATGCTGCTTAATTATTTCCCTCTGCACAACACCTGCAAAATAACCTGGAACGTTAAGACCAATGTGATCACTAAACGTTTGTGAAATTATCATGATCTAGTGGAAAGGCCACAGAGTTGGGTCTGACTAGACATAAATAAAACATCGAATTCCACCTCTTCCCAGCCGTGTGACTTTTGGGTACAATTATGTAGCATCTCTGAGCCTTAGTATGCCCAATTTGAAAAGGAGGGGGTGTGCAACAAAAATACTAACTTCTAGCTTTCTGACATGAGATAAAGTATATGAAACTGTTGTGTTAATAATGAAACACTGGACAAGTATGCATTAAGTAACACTAGATTTTACAACAGAAAACCCCCACATATCTAGCTACTAAAACATATCACTGTGATGCAACAGGCATTTTTTTTTTCTTTTCTCAGAGGGGGTCTTCCTAACTGGCAGGTAGCTCCAGTCTGTGTGGTAATTTAGAAAGTGAAGGCCCTTTCATCTGTGGCTCCTCCACCTCCACAGGTTTGCTGTGTAAGGGGAAAGAGTGTGGAAAACTCCTGTGGGAGGTTTCTGTGGACCAGAAAGTGGCTCAGTCCCATGGCCACACCCAAGTGCAAGGGATACAGGGGATACTGCAGTTTAGTAATGTCTGCAGGCACAAAAGGGAATAGTTTTGACCACTGACTGGCAATTCTAACTCCCATTATTTCACTGGGCTGTTGTGAGATTAAATAAGTGAAAGCAGAGGAGATGGCTCTGTTATCATAAAACACTATGATATAGCCAATTCCTAATGTAGATGCCCAAACATAGGAATATTCTAAACAATAGAAATGTAAAGCTCTCATCCTTGTGTTTTCTTAAATGCCAATACCAAAAACAGTTTGCCAAGGCACATGGTGCATGGTGATGGTCCTAACAGGTGAGCAGGCTGACAGCAATTCAGTGTGGTCAGGTACAGTGGTAGCAGTCACACGACTCCATTAGAGGCTGTCTGATCTCGTGAAAGGCTCACAAACTCATAGGACATTGGTCATTGACTACAGTGCAATAGATAAGAAAAAGTTGAATAGGAAATTTGAAAGGAAAAGCATAGCAAGGGCCAAAAATGATACAGATGGATCTTTGTGAAAGAGCTATTGTCTCCTCTTTCCTTTCTATCTGAATGCTCTAACAACTTCTGAGGATAAGTGAATTTGCCATTCCTCGCTGTGCAATTAAGAAGGATTTCTCAGTGACGAGCAGTTTCATAGATTTTTTTGTTATAACGTGATTTTTTTTTGTTTGGGTCATCTTTAAGGAAGTGGATGTGCACTGAATATCCCAATTTTCCAGGAAAGAATTAAGTGATATGTATTCATTTGTTTCCATCACTATATGTTTTGCATTTTATCTGTGGTATATCATTTTTGTTTTAACATAAATCCAGATGTATTTAGGGAATACAGAATGATTTTTAATACTTTTTTTGGTGGATTCCAATGATATATAATGTGTATATTAAATAAAGGATTTTCTATGGCATACTCTTTTTAACTCCTTTATTTCTTACCATTCTTTATATCATATATTATGTGCCATTCTTTACCTGGTAAAACATCTTTTGTTCAATTATTTTACTCTTTGGAGTCAATAGATCTAAATTCTGAAAATGAAGTTAAGCAAAAATGGGTTATCATGCCTTCTCTGACTACTTGATCTAATATAGTGCATTCTCTCTCTCTCTATATATATATATTTAATATATATTATATATCCATATATAATTAATAAATATATAATATATATTATATATAATTATATATATGATATAATTATATTATATATTAATACATATTATATATAATATGTATATATAGTGAGAGAAATATATATCTATATTACATATAGACATATTTATATAATATATATTATATAATATAGAGATTATATAATATATTATAATATAATCTATATATAATATATATATTATATATATATAGACAGAGAGCTAGAGAGAGAGAGAGACAGAACAGGATAAAAACATCCTGTTTTTTAAAAGAGTTACTGATAATTTTTTTTGAGAGAGAACTGCCTTTGGGAATGTCTGCTTGGGCCAGGAGAGACCTCGTAGACATGGACAGATGACACGGATTAAGGAAGAGAGACCACTGCTTTGAGGGAAGAGCTGAGTGAAGAGAAGAGAGAAGGAAAACTCAGTGAGATGGCTAGACTAGGAGAGTGAGGGCCAGGAAGGCCCCATGGAGGTTGTAGCAGGCAGCCTTCAAGATGCCCCCGTTTCCTGCTATTCACACCCAGTGTTCACACAATGTAACCCTCTTCCATGTTGTACCAGGGATGGTTTGTGTGGCCAATTAGAATATGACAGGAATGGTGGTGTGTCACTTTCAAGATTAGGTTATAAAGGAATATGGCTTCTTCTTAGGATCTCTTTGTCTTTCTGTGAGCAGCTATGGAGGAGCTCATGTGTCAAGGAGCTGAAGACTCTGGACGACAGCCAATAAGGAGCTGAATTCTGTCAGCAACTATCTGAGTGAGCTTTCAAGGAGCTCCATTGGCGCTGGGTGAGTCTTGAGGTGACTGAAGCCCCATGAGAGCCACTGAGCCAGAACCACCCAGAGGAGCTGCTCCTAGATCCCTCAGGTAATAAGTGTGCACTCTTTTAAGTTAGTCATGTTGTGGGGGGGGGAGTTTGTTATGCAGCAACAGCTAACAAAGTGGTAGAGGAGCCAAAGAGCATATTACTCACAGTGATGTCTGTTTTCTGGAGGGTTCTGAGTGGAAAACAGACACTGATCCTGTCTTAGTCCAATCAGGCTACAATAACAAAATACTACAGACTTGGTAGTGGATATAGTTTGAATATATGTCCCCATTAAAACTCGTGTTGAAATGTAATCCCTAATGTTGGAGGTGGGGCCTGATGGGAGTGATTGGTCACAGGGGCAGATCACTCATGGCTTGGTGCTGTCCTCACAGTAGTGAGTGAGTTCTTGCAAGATTTTCTCCTTCACCCCCGACTCTCTCCCTGAAGGTCTTGGGGCTTTGAGTTTTCCTCTGAGATGATTTAGATGGGCCCCAGTTGAGCTGAGGATAGTCTTCTTGAAAGAGATGCAAGTGTCAAAAATTCTGGCTCAAATTGGCAATGTGTTACAGTGTAAGGTATAAGGTGATAAGTAAGAAGCATCTTTCTTGCAACCAACAGAAAACCTGCTCAAACTGGCTTATGCACAACAGGGATTTAATTGTTTGCTGTAACTGAAAGGGCCAGAGATGGGTTGGCTTCAGGAGGGGTTGGATCCAGTGGCTCCACAGTATCCCCTGGTTTGGCTCTACCTGCCTCTCTGGCCTCCTTGGAGTCATCACCCCAAGTCTGTCTACCGATACGATCACGAGACGGCTGTCAGCCACGTAAGGAGCTGTGCATAGGATGGCAGCCTCCTTGTTCATGTCTAGCCGGCATGGACAGTTTTACTCTTCTGACCTGCAAACAGAAGTCACATGCTTCACATTGGCAAGACGAGCTGAGGTTATGATTTCAATTCTGGACTGTGTTCTTCCCTCTGGCCAGCAGCTTCTCCCTATCTCCCCTGGGCAAGGGACTGGGTTTTGCCAGTGAATTAGTCCTGGAGCTGGAGGTGGGGTTCATAATGGAGCAGTAGTGGAAGGAAGGCTAGAACTGAGGTCCATAGTGGTTAAGGAGTTGCCCAAGGCCAAACAGTGAGAAAGGTGAGAACTAGGTCTTGATGCAGAGTCTGTCTGGCCCCCAATTCCACATTTGACTCCTCTTGCCACATGGCTGTCACCCAAAACCAAACCAAAACATACAATCCCCTCCCACATGTCTGGTACTGTGCTTTTTCTATGTTCACACATTCATTTTTCACATCAGTCCTGTGTAGTGGCTATTGGTATTATTATTTCCATTTCGCTGATGTAGCAATGGGGCCTTAGGATGTGCAATCATCTCAGGGAAACCAGCAGAGACCAGAGGAGTCCTCTGAACAGGCGGCAGAGTGGGAATCTCTGTGAGATGCTGCGGGGCCCCTTGCTGAAAGGAGCTCTGAGCTGCAGGATATGGGGTGTCAGGCATGCAGTCAGGTGGCAGAAGCAGCATTTCAGTTAGAATTTTCAAGCATTCTGGAAAATTCTGAAAGCCGTCCTTCAGCTCAGAGCATTTCTCAGTCTTGATCATCTCCCCTGTAAGCCCTTACCATCACCACTTCAGTGGCTCATGACCCTTCTTCTTGGTCATTTGGTTTCTGGCCTACTGTGGGGTGGGAGGAGGCCACAGGCCCTGGAATCAGGAGAACTTGCTGTAGTCAGCTCCCCTGCTTAGGGAAGGCACTTTATCTTCCAGGGCCTCGGTTTCCACTTTTGTAAAACTAAGATAACACTGTGTTGCCTGGTTATGTTGAAAATGAAAGGGAGTGACATGTATAAAATAAATAATGGAGAGTGGAACTTCTTGCCCCTTGTAAGGGTTGTCATTACAGACGTACAGAGTAATTACCAAAGTAACTAGCAAGTTGCAGGAAGAGAGGCTGCTAGAAATAGCACATATGTAGTACATTTTTGGGTGAATTGGGTAATTCCTCACTTCCTTCTACATTTCAGCTGCTGAGTACATGGATCTGCCATATAGGCATAGAAAGGCCACACATACTGGTATTTTCTTCAGGTGATGGGAACAAAATTGGCTCTAGCCACCTTGACGCCCACGTTCAAAGTGGGAGAAAAAATTCTCTCTTGGATGTTCAAATCAGAGGCAAGTCCTAGAAGGTGGAAGAGGTGTCACCCTAAGGCTGGAAGTGCAACAGTGGATGACAAAGCTCTGCCAGTGGGTGGCTGGAGGAGACATGGGCTTTAGCAAAAATCCCTTCTCCACCAGGCCCCAGGAACCCAGGGAAAGTGAATCACAAATAGTAATTATGGGGGAATGAGAACAAGCACTGGCGTGAATCACCCATGCACCAAGTCACTGGCACCCCTCTTTCCTCACCTGCAAATCTCCTCTCTTCCTGTGGCTGGGATCTGAGGACTCCTATGGTGCCTTTGAAACTGTGAAAATATTCTTGGGTCCATCTCTTTGGTTGCTACTACCTTGCTTCTCAGCACAGACCTTCCAAGGGATCAGACATTGCTGTTGGTGCACATGTTGACTCTCTGCTCCTGTCACAGCCTATGGTAGTGCAAGAACCCAGCAAGTAGCTTCTGTTGCCACTGGGATGGGAGATGGGTATTTTTTTCACCATATGTATCTTTCTTTTTTGAGCTCCTCAAAGGGTAATCTCACTCTTCCTGCATTAAAATATGAACAAGCAAGAAAAAAACAACTGTCCTCTCTCTTGAGGAAAGTATCCTTGGCTGACTCAGAGGACAACAAACAGGTCTATCCTGTGTCACAACCCAAAGTGTCCAGCTGTCTCAATCCCCCATGTGGGCTCTGGATAAAACCAGGAACGTCTCCTTCTATGTGAAATCCATCCAGGGAAATTCCTGGGAATTGAGCGGCAGTCTTTGCCCCTGGCATTTGTTTGTCTGCTTGATTCTGGAGTCCCTGGCTCCATTTTCAGTCCCAAGAGTCCTTTTACCATTCTTCCCAGTAGGCCCAGTGTTTTCATGCAGAAGGAACCCCTATTTTTGTTCATCAGAGTTAGCCAAGGACAGAATTTTAGAGCTAAAAGAAATCTAATTTTGCGCCTTTACTGAATGCAGAACTAGAGAGGCCATGTAATTTGTCTGCAAGTTCACATCTAGTTAGGGGCAGAGCTAGACTCGATTCTTGGTCTTGGAGTGTCTAAGTCAGACCTCTTTCCACTGGAGCAGTCACTCATTCCTCACGGGGGAGTCCCCAAATGGTGAAGATCACCTCAGGGAGCTGACAAAGGGGTTCATAGTATATATGTGTGGTCAGCAAAATGAGGGGCAGTTTTTAAGCAATTAAAAATAGATTGGAAGAGAAGTACATCTATATCCGTAAAATTGAATTTATGGGAGGAAGTGTAATTTACATCTGAAATACAGATTCAAGATTAATCTAATATAGAGAAGACATGGAGAATTAACTCTTCCGACTGTTACTTTTGAGAATATGCATAATTGCTTCCTTTTTCTTGATAATGGATAAGATTATTTTTATTGTTCCTGACAGCTCCAGTATTTTCTTTTCCTCTCTGTTTTTTTGAGACATTGTCTCTGTCGCCCAGGCTGGAGGGCAGTGGCAACCTCCACCTCCCAGGTTCAAGCAATTCTTCCACCTCAGCCTTCCTAGTAGCTGGGATTATAGATGTGAGCCACCACGCCTGGCTTATTTTTGTGTTTTTCATAGAGACATGGTTTCACCATGTTGGCCAGGCTGGTCTCAAACTCCTGACCTCAGGTGACCCGCCCGCCTTGGCCTCCCAAAGTGCTGGGATCAGAGGCGTGAGCCATTGTACCCAGCCAACAGCTCCAGTATTTTCAAGACAAAATGTGAAATTTCTTGAAATTGTCATTCCTCAACTGATTACTTTCTTTTTAATTCATTCAGTACCTGTCAACAACTTGTGTATTTTTACAAAATAGTCATATGTATCTCTTGTGTACTTTTTTTCTCATCTTGGGATAACTAGACTAACCCAAGCAGTCCCAAAGGGGTCCCCTGGTGTACCCCAAGAGACACTGAGTTTTTCCAAGAGCAGGGACTCTGTGTAATCCATCTTTGGCTCATCATTGTCCCTCTCAGTATAAAGTTGTATTTTTTTGTGGAAGCTAAAACATTCCCTTAGGTGTATGGGCTACAGAGTATCAGTGGAGGTATGATCTTTAGATTCTATTTGCATCAATGGGATCCTTTCATTCCAGAGGCTTCAAGTCTTTGGTCACTCAGCACATAAGCCCTATGTAGTGTTTCGTCTGATGAAGCTCGTGAGCACTCTGCAGGCATCCATGCAGCAGCAGTGACCTCAGGTGTGGGGGACCAGAAATCAAATCGGGCCACCTCATCCACTGTTCTGGACACCGCAGCTTCCTAAGCAGGGTTCAGCTGCTATTTACTGGCTATATTCTGGTACATACCTGGCTCTGTGTTGACCGGACAGCTATGGGAAATTTGGAAGCCAGCCTTAGTCTATGGGGTCTGAGAAAAAGTGACAGAAAGGTCTTGGCCAGGCATCATTGGTTTCCCCTTGTCCCTCCTACCTGTCATTTCTGGATGCCCATTGCTTTGTGGATCTTGAATTCTGGGGCACAGTCACTAAGCAAAAGTCTAGTCTCCTACTCAATCCTCATAGGAGTGGGCACACTGTTCCCTGAAGCTACCTCCTCCCCCCGCAGTTAGCTGTGTCCACCTTCTTTTGCGTCAGCATCCACATATAAGAGAGTCTGAAGATTGCATCATGCTAGCCAATGGAGGGATGATTTCTATTTGCAGCTCTAAGGGAGTCAAGGTGAAAATCTGAATAAGTAAAAAAAAAAATCTTCTTCCTAGGTAAACTCTGAGGCAGTTCAGTATTGTGAAACAGTTGAGTGTAACCTGGGAGCTGGAAAATACTAGGTTCAAATGTCAGATTTGCCACTTACTCACTGTGTGACCTTGATTAAGTTTCAAAACCCAGTTTCCTTATCTGAAAAATGGGGAAAATAGTAATGCATACATCATAGGGTTCTTATGAGGAGTAACTGATACAACAAAGTGCTTGTCTCAAAATATACTGGCTACTATTATTGTTAAGTTTTGCGATATGGACTATGACCTGGTTCTACCTCCCTTGTTGCTCAGATGAAAAAACTGAGCCTCAGAGATATGACGTTCTGTTCAGCTGCCACACAGCTATAGTTAATGATATCTAAAATGAGCTTCTTGGCCTCTGAAACTCAGCTCAAGGCTTTTCTCCATCATACACTGAGTGAAACTTACAGTGCAGCCCCCTGCAATTCCCACCACCAAGCTTGAAAAATAATTAAGTATAAAACATGATGTGTATTTTTAAAGTATTTCTGGCCATAATCTTTTTATATATTTACTGACTACAACTTTGGATTCTATAACACTGAATATGCGCAAGTGTGTGCTTAACAAATAATTGCCAGGCTGGATGTGGTGGCTCACGCCTGTAATCCCAGCGCTTTGGGAGGCCGAGGCAGGTGGATCACGAGATCAAGAGATCGAGATCATCCTAGCCAACATGGTGAAACCTCGTCTCTACTAAAAATACAAAAATTAACTGGGTGTGCTGGCATGTGCCTGTAGTCCCAGCTACTTGGGAGGCTAAGGCAGGAGAATCACTTGAACCCAGGAGTTGGAGGTTGCAGTGAGCCAAGATTGCATCACTGCACTCCAGCTTGGCGACAGAGCAAGACTCTGTCTCAAAATAATAATAATAATAATAATAATAATTGTCGGCTAACCAAATGACACTAAAGATAGAGATAATGATTGGCTAGAAGTTAACATTGTATACAATTTATTTTCCCAAGAACAGACATAGTTAAGAATAGCAAGTATCTATAATGTGTTTATTTATTTTTATCTTAAATGTTCTGCTGTTCCCAAGACAGCAAAGACTAAGAAAAAAAGCCAGTATGGTGAAAGTCAAACTGTACCCACTTGCTTGGCTATTAGGATTAGCCCAGATGATGCAGATAGTCTCATAGGATTAGAGGCCAGAGAGAAGGCAGATCATATGCAGCAGTTGGACACCATATTGTTTACCACTTGGAATAAAATCCCTTCTGTCCTGCCCTTAACACAAATTTATACCAATTACTCAGGTCCAAAGTTGACTTCCGATTCCAGCCTTAACAGACAAGTGCTGAGCCTATCAAGTTTTATTGCAGTCAATACATCTTCCTTCCAGAAGCAACTGGTCACAGACATTTCCAACACAAAGCTGCTTGGGCCACCCTTTCTTCTGTTTATAGTCTGTTTCCAGACACTCAGTGACCCATAAAGTTAACTTATAACCAAGTCACAGCCATGACTGGAGCTGTTGTTCTTGTGTCCACCCCTAAAGTCGCCTTTTCCCAGGATGTGCACACTCGGAGGCAGTGAATCATAGTGTTTGTCCTTTGTGGGATCACTCCTTTTGGTTCAAGCCCAGGTCCTGGGTCCTTAACCGAGACTGTTTCCTTTAAACATTCTCCAGACTCTGGGGTTTTTAAGATTTCGTAGTTTGCCCTTATGAACGTGTATACTGCATGAACCCTGTCTTAATGGAGATGTGGCTCCTGCATGGTAAGCTGGGGTCAAGGCGTGATGTGGTCTTGAAACATCTGTGTAAACACACCAATGACTGATATTTTGATGTCCTGGTGGTGTTGTTTACAACCTAATTTGTCTTCTCACCTTTTATTCTCTCTCTAAATGGAGTGGGGATATATACTGGAGAAAGGCGGGTGAAGCAAGTAGGCCTATAGGCTGAGTGGGAATGGAGTTATTTAATTTAAGGAAACCCATGAGGGCACAGACTCCTGCAATGTTCACGTGCATGACTGTGATTACTAAGTCTCCCAACCTCCTAATTTTCTGTATTTAGATAGGTTAATAAGATTCCTTGATCAAGCTAACCAGTTATAGAACTAGTTAAAAGCAGGACCAGGGTTAGAACTAATATCTTCTCATCCCCATTGTGGTGTTTTTCTCATTACACCATATGTGTTCCATCAAAATCTTTTTTCCCCACTTGTGGCAGAGAGATTGGCTTTACAAATAGGGAAAGAGTAATGAAAGATATTTTGCTTTTAGCTGGTGACTGTCTCCTATAACATAATTAAATGAAGAAAGAAAATCTCATTATAGAAATATACGATGTTAAATCTCATCATAGAAATATGCAATGTTAGGAAATTTTGATGTATAGAATTTTAAAAATGGAAGGTCCTTTAAAACAATCACCTAGTACAGTGAGTTTCAAACTGTGTTCAGTGAAACCCTAGGGTTCTGCACAGATGCCTCAAGGCCTTTGAAAGGTAGAGAAGAGAGTATACAGGACTCAGAGCCTTCTCCCTCAGGGCCATTAAAGCAAGTCTGTCTTTAACTGTTTTATATGTTGGGGTTTTATGTTGGCTTTTGTTATAAAAGGGGAATCCACTTCTAAAGAAAATTTGCAAGCTGTAAATCTAGGTCAAACCCCTCAATTTACAGATGAGAAAACTGAGGCCTGGAATCTTGAACCTGTGGATTTGCCAAGTAAGACTCCTTATTCCATTCTAGGGATTAGGAACCTAAGATACCAATATTCAGATCTTAAAGATTTGTAGAAAGTTACGGATTTTGTCAAGTGGCAGGGCCAGGGATGAAGCTAGGTATACAGTTGTTTTCATCCCTAGTGCATGACTTTTCCCAACACATCTTGTTATTTAACAACATTCAACATGTGGTGATATTATTGCTCCATGTTCAAAGAAGTCAGAGAGAATGAAGGTCCTAGAGGCAGGAATTTGAGGGAGCCAATTAAGAGAGAATAGTCAACTAGTGTAGGGGAGGTGACTATGGAAACAGGGTGATTTCTTTTCATTTCCTTTCTTCAGAGTTCCATTTCATTCTGCAAATTCCCTGCTGCAATGCTGCATCCCCAGTACCTAAGCCCAGGCCTGGCACTTAGAGCACAATACATATTTGTGGATTCAGACTAAATGCACGTCCTCATGATATCCTTCTAACCCTGTACTGGACAGAAACTCAAGAGTATGGTACATTTAAAAATCAAATACTGTATCAAATTTGTAGAAACATAATAAGTATGGTAGTGTATTTCAACATTAGTAGGTGCACAAAGCCTGCTCTCTAAAAGCAGGTAAGTCAGCTGGCAGGGTCTGTCTCGGAGTGGCCCACTTTCTCTGAGCTGCCCTGGCAAAGCCTAATTGTACCTATGTCCCAGGCATGGTCCCCAGTGTCAGCGGACACACTGATCGTGGAGAAGGGAAGTGCGCATCGTGCAAGCCATTCCCATAAGCCACCGGACAGGTGCTTAACTGCCCTCTGGGGTAGCCTGACCTTGAATGAGTTTAAATAGAAACAAATAAAACCCAGATCAGAAGGTTCTTATATTGTACTTAAAGCAGTTAGCATTTGTAGTAGATTATCAAAGAATATTGTACAACATCTTTCCCTAGGGAACGTTAAGAATAGGATGGCTAGATCCTGCAGTCTGAGATATTTTTGTCTCTATAATAACACCTAACCATGGTATCACAGCTTACAGTAAGTGCCTCGAGGCCGGGCATGGATTAGATACCCTTCTGAGGCCATCTGCTCCCTGGATTTGTTTCAGAGGAATGAAACACGAGGTAGAAAGAGAGAGGTAGAGAGCTACAGAAAGAGAGAGACCGATCCACGGACTCTATTAACAGGGTGAAATCTACCCAAACCAGGAAGCCAGAAGACTAAGACCTTGACAGAAACCACGCTTCCCTGTCCTGATTTTGCCCCAGTCCTGCAATACACCTCTCAGTTTGTGCTATGGTCTTCCGCGAGTTCAAGGGTGGGCTGGTTTATGTCAACATGGTGGGATTACTGTAAAAGTCATTATTGGTACTTTTGGATGTGGCTTTTCCATTTAAAATAATTAAAACCACTGAAGCTTTTTCTTTCTGACCCAGTTCTTGGCTCTCGTCTGCTTTGGAGTCTTCGGGCCAACCTTGGAAGCCCTAAGGACGGGCCCGTCTCCGCCACCTGCCTACATGCCGGGCAAAGGGGCCAATGCGCACCCCACCATTGCCAGGAGCCTCATTATTCTTTTTGTTTTAACTCCCCTGTGTGGATCCAAATGGCAGTCTCGGGCCGAAGAATTTGGCAAAGCAACAAGTGGCTGGAGCAGGGACAAACCCGGCTCCCGGCGTCGCTCCCCGCCAGCTTCCCACCCGCGCCGCCGCCCACTGCCCCGCACGTAGGTCACTGCCGTGGAGCGTGGGAATGGGACAGTCCCATTTTAAAGCTCTCGTTCATCCTGCGTGCGGCAGGCGGTTCCCGACAAAGATCACACTTCCCGGACTTCCCTCCCTGCTGCCCCACCAGGCCCGCGGCGCGCCCACGCCTCCTCCCGGGCCCCTCGCCGCCCGCGCGCGGCGGGCGCACGCACCACCTGACTCGCGCTCTCATTGGCTGCTGCCTGTTGCTAACCCACGTGACCCGCTCCGCGCGCCCCGCCCCGCTGGGCCCCGCCCCCGCCGGCTCCCGCTCGGCCGGCGCGTTCCTGCGGGCGTGCGCTGGCCGGCGTCTGGCTCTGAGCCCTGGGACGCTCGCCTCGCCGGCTTCGCCCCGCCGCGCCGCTTCCACCGACGCCCACAAGGTGGCAGTGCCGCGCTGCATGTCTCCTCGTCCGGGTCCGCGCGAGCCGCGCTGGGCGACCAATGGCAGCGCAGCCTCACGCAAAAGTTTCCCTGTTCCGGAACGCACCCGGGCGTCGCGCTGTCCGGGCGGGCTGCTGACCGCCCGCCCTCCCGTTCGCGGGTTCCCTCGGGGACGATTTGCACTTCACAGCCCCGCTGGCGTCTCCTGGCGTCCCGCACTTGGGGCCTGTCACTGATGCAAGTCGTTGATGTTTTCAGGAGTGTTTTGTTTTGTTTTAGGATGTGTACGCTAAGAATTGATCCCAAGGAGGCAGCCAGACACCCCGACAGCGACGCCTCGTCTCTTCTGGGCGTCCGGCTGAGCTTGCCTCACTGCAGAAGCAACCTCCAGCCTCCCTTTGCGCTGGTGCAAGACACAAGCCAGCAGCGCTTCGGAGGGGCCTCCCTGCACGCGCCTCCTGGGATTTTGACTTGCACAGGAAGAGGAGGGCACGGGGAGCCTCGTGCTTTGCAGCTGTCACCAGGATGCCCTTAATTCCCGGGACAGGAGCGATAAGCTCGTCTGACCTCAGTTGACCTCGCCGCAGGCGCCAGGCGTCCTCATTTACTGCGAGGCATTGGAGACTCTACTTTTCTCTCTGCTCCCTGGGATTTTTTCCTTATGTCACTTTTTTACTTGGCTTGTAGCTAGTATGAGATCCCCTAAACCGCCTCCCGCTACTCCTTGCTCCCACCTAGGCACGCGCTTCCACTCTCCCTTTTTCCTTTGAAGAAAACGTTCTGAGAGCCCTTTGAACCCACCTGACCCTGGGAAAGGGCAGGTCTGTGGATGTGAAGGCAGGTCCGGGAACTGGGGCTGCGCTTAGGTAAGGAAATGGGAAGAGAAACACACCTTGCCTGCCCATTGTCTACACTGTGAAGCCTGGATTCCATTCCCTGGTAGTCAGGCCTTTCACACGGGCTGCCCTCCAGGTAATTTCCAAAGGTGCCCCTAGTCTGCTCCAGCCCCTAACAGGACACTAAAAGGGACCCTGTGTTCATGACTGCTGGAATTTCTGCTGAGACCCGGACACAGAACAATAGATGGGCCAAACAACTCCCACCCCCATTCTCAAGGGAGGTATAGACCGTCTCTGAGGGTTTGTTAAGGGACCGAAACCAGCCTCACCTTGGGGCGATACGATAGGAGGCTGAGGATGCAGGAGAGGCCAGCAGTGAGTCTTTCTTTTTGGAGAGGCGTCTATATGCTGTGCTTCTCCACCTACCTGTAGATAAATGACTTGGTCTCCAGAGAACTTCCTGGAGAGCTTTAGGTGTCTCCTGGAGTTTGGGAGGCATAAGGACTGATGTGACCTGCAAAGAGACAGCTGTTTGCAGTGGCGAGAGAAAGAGATATTTGGAGCCACCTCTTCTTCCAAGAGTCACTGAGTCACACACACACTAAGACTCCCTAGGGGCAGGGTGGATCCTCTCCCCGCCTCCCCCCCCCCCACAAGGGCAAAGTGAGCAACACTTGTCAGGACCTGAGGGTGATGGATGAGTGTCAGCTAACAGGGTCTGCCCACGTCCAGGAGCTGCAGGTAGGGAACTGGCAACACTAGGGGAAGAGGATCAAGAAAACCCACAAAAGCATCCATGAAAGAGCCAGCATGTGTACATCTGCCACCCCCAAGGGCACCAACCCCTAGAGCTTTGTTCTTTGGGCCCTGAGAAACCTGCTATGGTCTGAATGTTGATGTGCCCCCAGAATTTGTATGTGAACCCTAATACCCAGTATTAACAGGTGAGACTTCTGGAAAGAGATTAAGTCACGAAGGTGGAGCCCTCATGAATGAGATTGGTGTTTTTTATGAAAGAGATGGAAGGAAGCTGCCTTGCCTCTTCTACCACGAGAGGACACATGGAAGGTACCACTGGTGAAGAACAGACCCTCCCCAGTCACTGAATCTGCCAGCACCTTGATCTTGGACTTTCCAGCCTCTAGAATCACCCAGTGATTGGAGAAGGTGGAGGATCCAGGAAGAAGGAACAGACATTGACTAGGTCCCCCTCCCAGCCACAAGTTTGCAGACCTAAGCCAGCCTCCAGGTATTGGAGGGAAGAGACAAGTACTGATTTGAATGAGATGGTCAAATTTCTCAGTTTGTTTAGACTGTATTTTGTAATAGTGGAAAAATGAGACCGTTTATGAGATTAACCATGAACACTGGTCCATGAGATTTCATTCTGCCATGGGGGATAATGTAAAAATATGGATAATAGCAAACATTGACATCACATTTAGTGTCTTACATTTATTAACTTATTAATTAGGTTTGTGTGCTTCACCAACTCTTATAATTCCCATTGCATAATTGAGGAGGCTGAAGGCCAGAGAGGTTAAGAAATTCATCAAGGTCCACAGCTAGTAAATGGCAAAACTTGGATTTGAATGCAGGCTTCAGCGTCTAGTTGCGGAACTAAAATGCTCCCCCATTGCTGAATCCTTATTTCCATTCTTAACCAAACGTCACCTGTCTTCAAGCCCTAACTCCAGCCTCCCCAGCTCAGAAGCTTCCTTGGCTGTGTCAACTGAAGGAGCCTCCATCACTGTCTTGTGCTTTCAGAGGTGCAGTCATGGCTGCAGAGTGACTGTCGTCACCCTAGACAGTGGAGGGATCTTTTGTGGAATCATGCTCAGAACCTGCAGCACGTCTGTTAAATACATTCAATCCCGGGAACTGCTCTTTGGATGGTGGATAGGATGGTTAGAGTAATCCAGGAACCATTTGGAGTCCAGTGAAAAAGCCAGCAATCAAGCTTTGAGAAACCATTTTTGTTAAAATGAAATAGGGTGCATTCTAACTGAATGAGACTGCTTTTCTTCTTTGGTTTAAAAGCTGGAATTAAATGTAATTCCAGAAAAAGTCCCCCAAAAAGTGTGTCTTGGCAGCCTTACTGGAAAGATTGTATTCCAAGGGATCTATGCAGGGTGAAACTCATTTGCAAGTATCTGTTCATTTCTTTTTAAATATATTTTTCTAATCATGCTCATCACTGTACTCAGCTTTCATTTATTTATGTTCTTTCTGTACAACTAGACTATGAAATTGTGAGAAAGGAGACTGTATCTTCTTCTTCTTTTTTTTTTTTTTTTTCTTGAGACAGAGTCTCACTCTGTCACCCAGGCTGGAGTGCACTGGTGGGATTATGGCTCACTGCAGCCTCGACTTCCTTGGCTCAAGCGATTCTCCTACCTTAGCCTCCCCAGCAGGTGGACTACAGGCACACACTACCACGGCTAGCTAATTTTTGTATTTCTTCGTAGAGATGGGATCTTGCCATGTTGCCCAGGTTGTTCTTAAACTCCCAGGCTCAAGCGATCTGCCTGCCTCAGCCTCTCAAAGTGTGTAGCCTGGACTATATCTTTTTATGTTTCTCATTCCTTTTTTTTTTTTCTTTTACACTACAAAAACCTAGTGTCTATCTCATTCCTTTTTACAGCTTGGCAACTTGTACATAATAAGTACAAACTAAGTATGTTTTCATTAGATGGACAAGAATTGGGGAAAGTTTCTATCTAAGCAGAATGAAGAGGAGGATTCCAGCCATGCAGATGAGCTGAGGTCCAAGGCTGAAGAGAAGGTGCACTGGTGGAGTAACGTGAGAGACACTCAGCCTACTTGGCTAGAGCATCTCACAGGGGCAGAGGTCACTTAGTGGGACCATGGGAGATAGATTAGAAAGGGATGTTTTATGGCAGATTAGATGCTTATCCTCTGTGCTAGCGGTTTCAACTCTTATTATCGTTAAGATTTTCCCTGCTCCTTCTTCCCTGCCTCAAAATCCCCTAAGCCATATATAGGAACACAATTTGTAAAGCAGATAACAGCAGAAGGGCTCTGGTTAAAATCATGGGGGAGGGACCTGGGAATGACTTCCTCGGCATGGTTCCCCATACACACATGCCAGGCACATCTGAAGAATCCTAGGTCTCTTCCAAAGCAATGTGAACAGCTGGTGTGGATGCTGGGAAACATCGGATGGCCTGTTCCTTTTCTCTGTCCACGTGAATGTAGTCTTGGGCTTCCTGACAGTCCTCCATCCATATCTGGTTCTCACAGCACCACATCTCAACTCTCCTGGGAGTGTTTTGGAACCAACCTCCATGTGGCAGGCTCTACACAGCCCATTCCTCTTTCGTCTTTGCTGATAGAATCCATACAACTGATCAGGACAGCCAAGTACTCAGTGACATCATAACTGACCTAAGGCAAGGCTTGGCCAAACCCAACGGCTAACTCTTTTGGTAAATAAAGTTTTATTGGAACACAGACATGTTCATTTGCTTCCTTAGTGCCTGTGGCTACTTTTGTGCTATAGCAGCAGGGTTGGGTAGTAGTGAGAGAGACTGTATGGCCCCTGAAATTCTTTGCTATCTGGTCCTTTGCAGAAAAAGTTTCGAGACCCTTGGTCTAAGGCAACTATGGCAATCCATTTTCCTTGGCTAAGATTGGGGGTAATCATATAATCACTTTTGACCAAGGAAAGGTAAGGCAAATTCTGATGGAAGCATTTGAGAAATATTTCCCTCCTTGATAAGAGAGAGGAATATGAGGAGAACATTCTTTTTGTCTCCTCTCTTCCATTCTGTCATATGAGGATGTGATGTCTAGAGCTGTGGCAGCCATCTGGTAATCATGAGGGATAGTACATAAGCCTGATTCCTCGATGACATCATTCAGTTCCCCAATCTACCTTTGGACCATCTACTTTCAAACTGTTTGTTGAGTAAACAGCAAAAATCCTGATGTTTTAAGCAATTCTTCATTGAGTTTTTGTTAGTTGCAGCTGAATGTAGAATAACTAGGGCGTTTGTTTAAAAACCCAATAGCAAAAGACAAGAACATTCTTGTTCAAGTTGTGTCATGGAATGAAACATAGAAAATCTAGTAGATAATGATAATAATGAAAGCTAGCATGCCAGTCACTAAACCAAGTACTCTACCATCCTTCCCTCATGACCACAAAACCCAATGGAGACACGATTGTCATTATCTCCATTTTATAGATGGGGAAAGTGAGGTTTAGAGAAGTTTCACAATTTGCTCAGTTCCACAGTTAAGCAGCAGAGCTCAAGTTCGCACCCAGGTGTGTGGACTTCAAAAGCCAAGTGCCTATCTGCTGTTTGACACTTCCGTTTCTGACAACAGATCTGAATTCAAATCCCAACTCAGCCACATGGAAGGCAAGTTACTTAATCTTTTTAAGCCCCAGTTTTCCCACACTAATGTGGAGATATTACCTCCCTTTAAGAGAAAATGCTCCCACTACAGTGCCTGAAATATGGTGTTTCATTGTTTTTGCTTATGTGCTTGTTTCTTTAGCCGGGAGTGGATGGCTGGAAGTTAGCTATAGGAGTAGCCAAGAGGTACAAAAGAAAGTAGCAAGGGAAGTGAAAATAGACTCGGTGAGCAGAGAAAGGCATACCAGTTCCTGAAAAATTAAAGGAGGCTGCCGCAGATCTTGGAGCAGGGTTCAATGAGAAGAACCCATGGTACGGAGAGGGCCATGAGTCTCACTCCTTACAAGTATGCATTGTGTTTGACCAAGAACTTGGCGACTTTACGGTCAGCTGTGGCCTGAGAGCACTTTCTAGTCCATTGTCCTGTTTCAAGGAGCTTTGAAAAATTGTAAGGAACTAAACAGAAAGGAATTGCTTGAGTTGTTGGCATGATTCGCTTTTGTGTAAAACTGAGACACTGTGCAGAAGTGAGTGTTTTTCAAAGTGAGGTCACTGATGCCTAGGAACGTTTCGCATGTCGGTATTTTCCTCGCTGTGGTAAGGCCCTTTGCTCATGATGAATGGAAATCTGAAGACTCCGAGGCAGGGTCAGAGATTACCTTTGTGACTGTTAGCTCTATTTGAGCAGTTTCCTCTCTGAGCATTCCTGTACGGTTTTTAATGGAGGAGAATAATCAAGACCAGCCTGCTGGAAGAGCTTATGAAAAATAGATGAAATTTAGAGTTTAAAATCCAAATTTAATTGTTAGGCCTATTTTTAAAAAAGAGCAAGAAAAACGACCCCAATGGCTTATTATATAACATGCAGATGTTCAGCATCAGCCAGACCAGATGAGGGATGACTTTTTCACTTTTCATCTGGACGCCTCGCCTCTCTATAGACGCAGTGAAAGAGGGCGGTTATATAAGAAGCTTGCCGGAGTGACCTTGTCCTCATTCTCAACTTGCCCTTCAAGAGACCCATAAACATTCAGCTGCATTTTTAAGCTTAGATACAGTAGATTGTTAATGAACGCATTGCTTAGACCCAGCGAGGGCTTGAGAAGCTTCTGTAAATCATTCGATCTGATCATTGGCTCCAGGTAGATACAGTACTGAATGAGAGAAATTTTCCCTTCTCATTCAGATGTTTGAGGCTCAGGTAGACCTAGTCTGGCTTTATCGTAAAGGAACTAATATAACATATCTAACATATCATTAAAATATGTTTGTGGGCTTTTAAAAAGTGACAGGTGCTCTTCAGTGTGACGGACAGCTGTCCACATTTCAGTTTGCTTTGTTTGTCAGTGTGTATGTTTGTTCTTACCAGCAACGCCTGGGAAGGGCAGCAAACACTGCTGCGCTCGGATACAAAAACCAAGGCCTGATTAGTGTGCGCGTTTGTTGAAAAAGCATTTTCTCCTCACACTAATCTCTACATATCCTGTGGGGAAATCCTTTCAATCCCGTACCTGATACATAAATCTGGCAAGGGAATAAACACTCTCAAGTCTCTTTCTGGTATATAATTCCACCTGTTCTGTGACTTCTGCCAGGCTCTGAGCCTGGGCAGTATTGTGTACCTTTCAGACCAACCTGGAACAAAGCTGGCTGAGAAAAAGCAATGTTTGCTGTGACCCTGCCCATCCCTGAGCCCTCAACAACCTTTCGCAGGAACCAAGTAGGTATTCAGGGCTGCTGTGGACTTCCTGGATTATGGTAGTTATTATTCGGTGCTGTTGTTGAACTTGAACACTCCACTAGACATTGGATAATACTGCTGATCAGAAACATCACACTCCTTTCCCTTCTGATTTTCCACCCAAGAATAGGGGTGCTGGAGCTGCTGCAAAAGTCCTTTTTGAAAGTGAGACTCAGCTGGGCTCAGTGGCTCACACCTGTAATCCCAGCACTTTGGGAGGATGAGGTGGGCGGATCACCTGAGGTCAGGAATTCAAAACCAGCCTGGACAACATGGTGAAACCCCATCTCTACTAAAAATACAAAAATTAGCCGGGCGTGGTGGTGCTATGCTTGTAATCCCAGCTACTCGGGAGGATGAGGCAAGCAGAATCACTTGAACCTGGGAGGTGGAGGTTGCAGTGAGCCAAGATCACGCCATTACACTGCAACTTGGAACAAAGCGAGACCCAGAATCACTTGAACCCCAGAGGTGGAGGTTGTAGTGAGCCGAGATCGCAGCATTGCACTCCAACCTGGGTGAGAGAGCGAGACCCAGTCTCAAGAAAAAAAAAGAAGGTGCAACTCAGGTCTCAGTATTAACATGCTCTCTTTAATGCCCATGCAGTCTCCCAACTCTTCTGCAGGAACCTTGGGCTGCTCCTCCACTGCAGTTCCTACATAACTATATTATATGATTATAGTGTAGGATCATGCGGGCAGGGGTTATGTCTTTTTGTCTTTGTAAAGACAAGAGCCTGGCATATTTATTATCAATTAACTTTATTAATAATTACTTAATGCTAAATGAATGAACTTTAGTGCTTCCTAAGTTTATGTGTATATTTGTGTGAGACATTGTCAGAGAATGACAGGCCCTATTAGATTATGATTTTATTTAAAAATGAATTAGGAAAATTTTCTTAAGTCTTTGATAGGATCCTTAAAAATGACAAAAGGTTTGCCGGACACCTATAGTAACGGGGCACACTACCCCAGCACCATTCAAAGAATGATCTTCCATAGCTGAGACAGGGCGTGCAAAGAGGACCCCTCAAATATACCCATGGTTCTCAGTGTACACATGCACACATCGAGAATGCCTTTACAAACTTTAAAGGATTCAGGTTCACTGCCCATTGTGTGGAATCAGGCAAATATGCCTGATGTTGAAACAAGTTTTAAGATGATACTGGTAAAAGAGGTAGACTAGTTATTTGATAGCTTATCAACAATAGAGTTTCTATTTGTTCTCTATTGTTCTGTAACAAATTGATTTAGCACAACAAACTTTATCATCTCACAGTTTCTATGAGTGAGGAATCTGGGAGCTGCTTAGCTGGTGATTCTGGTGCAGAGTCTCTCATGATGTTGCAGTTAGGATGGTCAACAGGAGCTGCAGTCATCTGAGGGCTTGACCGGGACTGGAAGACCTACTTTCAAGGTGGCACACTCACATGGCTATTGGCAGGAGGCCTCAGTTCCTCCTGACCTGGGTCTCTGCATAGGCTTCTAAATGCAATAGTTCATTTTTGCCATAGTAAATTATCCAAGGAAAGGACCAAGACAGATACCACAATGCCTTTTATGATTTACTCTCTAAAGTCACACACTGTCATGTCTTTTGAGGACATATTTTAAATCCATCAGAGCTGTTGCTTTGATGCAATTTGACAGGTGGGTTTTGAGCACTAGCTGGCCTTTCCAGATGTGCTTGTTAAATATGTAAATCCTGCTTGCTCTGCACTTTGGAGGGAGTCCACACAGACTTGCCCAAATGAGACACAGGTTGTCTGAAAATCAGGACCTGTGATTCAGTGTTTGACTTTGTACCTTCTACTCTTAAACCAATTTTGTTTTCTCTGTCTGAAGCATGGAGAGGGTTCTCCCTGAAATCTACTTCAAACTCTCTAAAGAATAATAACTGCAGCACTTACTGTTAGCTGTGTTAAGTGCTCCATGAATGCCAATTCATTAAATACTCACCACCGCTCTATGAGTTAGATATTTGTATCATCATCTGTATTTTACAATGGGGATACTGAGGGATGAAATAATTTTCCCAGGGTCACCCAGCCAGTAAATGATAGCACTAGGATTTGAGCCCAGAGATTTGGCTTTAGAGTCTGGCCTTCGACTTCCTTCACTGTGTTAGAATACAGTGTCTGAACCTTCAGATGGGCTCTCTTGTGCACCTTCTACTTTAAGTCAGTCCATCTTTAAAAAAAAAGACTCTACAAAGTAAGAAGAGATTGAGTTCTGGCATGTATTATCACCACCACGGGGCCTCCCACCACGGGGCCTCCCACCGCCTCCCCATCATCATCATACTGGGTTCTAGAAACAGTCCCCTTTCCTGCCCTTTTTAAGCCTGTGGATAATAACCCTCCCATTTATGGTAGACAGAATGATGTGTTCCCCAAAGATGTCCCCTAAGCCTGTGATGGTGTTACCTTACCTGGCAAAAGGGACTTTGCAGCTGTAGTTAAGAACCTTGAGAAGAGAGTATCTGAATTATCCAAGCCTGAGGGAGGAAAAGTTTCTTTTCCTCACCCATTAGGCTCACTGGCTGGGACCTCTATAACAAAAGATAGATTTACGAGAAAAAAAAGCATACAAATCTATTGAATATGATTTTTATGTGACATGGGAAACTTTACAAGGAAATGAAGACCCCAAGAAAGAGTTAAACCTGAGAGTTTTTATAATAGGCTTGAAGAAGAACAGACAGTTGTGGAAAAATATGGTTGAGGGAAAACAAAAGGAGCATAAGCTTAGAGTGATAAGCTGGGGGACAACAAGACTTGTTTGCTCAGATTCCTCTCAGCACTTTGGGAGGCTGAGGTGGGTAGATTGCCTGAGGTCAGGAGTTCGAAACCAGCCTGCCAACATGGTGAAACTCCATCTCTACTAAAAATACAAAGCATTAGTCAGGCGTGGTGGCAGGCACCTGTAATTCCAGCTACTAGGGAGGCTGAGGCAGGAGAATCGGCTAAGGCAGGAGGCCGAGGGAGGAGAATTATGCCTTGGATATAATGAATATACTTACTAGTCAGAATCGCATCCTGGTGTACACAGGTATGTCCCAGAGTGGGCAGCCTGGCTATTTGTCACATTTTCCAGGAGGCTGCCCGGAACCCCACGCCTGCTGTGATTTTTGCAGCTGATTGCACAAGTGTCTGACCGTGTTAGTATTGATCTTGGGCCTGGCTGTCAAATTGCACTCCCCCCAAAAAACATTTGTCTGGTTTTAAAAAAAATATTTAGTGTTGCCCCTCATCCTGGAGATAAGGATGTCCCCTTCCTCCAAGTGTAGGGAGGGAGCCTCTCGCATGAGGTTCTGATGACCGCCCCAAGGGAGAAGAGCAGGGGGAGTCAGAGAGACCTTCCTGCACTTGCTATTTCTCAAATCCTTTTGGTTAAAAATATTCACTCTGCCACAGTGCCCTATTGTGGGGTAGAGTGCCTTGAGCCCCAATACAGGTGTCCTTGATAAGGATCCTTACGGGGAAGAGGAAGGGAGGGGAGCGGGAGTTGGAGAGGTGTGGAGATGCTCTGCGGCTGGCTTCCGAGGTGGAGAAAGAGATCTTGAGCCAAACCAAGGAGCAACCTCTAGCAGCAAGGAAACATGCCCCTCTGCAGGCCCCAGAAGGAATGCCTCCCTGCTGGCACCTGGACTTTATTTATTTATTTATTATTTATTAACTGAGATGAAGTCTTACTCTGTTGCCCAGGCTGGAGTGCAGCGCTGTGATCTCGGCTCACTGCAACCTCTGCCTCCTGGGTTCAAGCAATTCTCCTGCCTCAGCCTCCCTAGTAGCTGGGATTACAGGCGCCTGTGACCACGCCTGACTAATTTTTTGTATTTTTAATAGCGATGGGGTTTCACAATGTTGGCCAGACTGGTTTCAAACTCCTGACCTCAGGCAATCTACCCACCTCAGCCTCCCAAAGTGCTGGGATTATAGGCGTGAGCCACCGTGCTTGGCTAGCACCTGGACTTCAGCCCAGTAAGAACCTATCTTGGACTTCTGACCTCCAGACCTGTAAGCTGATAAACCCATATTGTTTTAAGAAAAAAAAAATCTAAAATGCTGCAAAGATGATGAAAATCCACCCTGCTGTTTTTATATGACACAATAACAGAGAAACTACTACTTATTAGAAATTTGTTTAAATTATATAACTTAGCACATGCTTAAGTTCCAGGCTATGGGAGACAAGCCCTGCCTTCCAGATTAGCAACTCATTTGGAAGGAAAGGTATACACCCAGAGAGCAAGCAAAGAGAAGACAGGTGATTGAAGGGCAAGTGTGTGCAGTACTGATAATGAACGCTGGAAAGGCATGAAAACAGCTACAGTCAAGGAGGGCAGGGGTAGCTCAGTGGCTTCTGGAACCCTGCTCTTGTCTTCTGCTGTATGTCAAAGCCATGTGAAGAGCAAGGGCATAATCTTACTGATAGGCAGCTCCAGACACCAAATTCCAGAAGGTATAAGATGCTTCTCCACTTTTTTCATTGGATCACCCTTATGTTGATTTGCAGCAGCCTCAGATGAGTCCCCACTCCCCTCATTTTTCTATTTTATGCCCATCCCCTTCATCCCCCCATCTCTCCTGGGTGGACAGTGGAGAGTCTTATACTCACTGGCCCTCCATGGTATTTCCGTGCATGGGACTTAGGCTTGCCAGATAAGTAAGAATCCACAAAATAATAAAGCCATCTCTTTCTGATTGCAGTCACCCCCCCTCATCCTTCACCCATTGCGGGTGAAGAGGGCTGAGTGGGCTCTGAGCGGGGTGGGATGATCAGACAACCAATCCACCTGTCTGTATTGAGCAGACTTCAGGATTTGAAGAGGGGCCAGGAGGTGAGTGAGCTTGTGGAGAGGGGCAGAGAGCGCCCCAGGCTGGGAAGAGGCATCCCTGAGGCCAGGAGGTTGGAGCAGCCATGAGCTATGGAAGGAGCAGGGAGGAGATGGGCTTATGTGGGGCACGGGACTCCTCTAGGGATGATGAAAGACAATTGCTGGAGGTGAGAATGATAAGGTCCAGGTGTGCTAGGAATACTGTAGTGACCAGTACAAATTTGGGGAGCTATTCAAGGGAGTAACTGAATTATTCCATTTCCTATTTCTCGGCCCGGTTTGGACATGATTTAAATGTGGCTAAAGAAATGGAAGGTGGTTGCTGGAGGGAAGCCTAGGGCCACACGTGGGAATATTCCCAGTCCACCTCATGCCTCCTCCGACAGTGCTCAGAGCTGCCCTGGAAATTCTGCTACAGAATCCCTAAGAGTTATTGCCAGGCCTTGGACATAATTAATACACTTACTAGTCAGAATCGCATCCTGGTGTACACAGGTATGTCCCAGAGTGGGCGGCTCGGCTATTTGTCACATTTTCCAGGAGGCTGCCCGGAGCCCCACGCCTGCTGTGATTTTTGCAGCTGATCGCACAAGTGTCTGACCACGTTAGTGTTGATCTTGAGCCTGGCTGTCAAATTGCACTCCCCCAAAGAAACATTTGTCTGGTTAAAAAAAATATATTTAGAGCTGAACTGCCTGGCTATGTGGACATCGAATGTAAATTATTTCAACCCTGTTCTTTGAGTCAGTAGAGGCTGAACTGTGAGTGCCTTTTTCTAAGTGAGTATTTCATGAGGTCTTTTCAGAAGGGCTGGTTTCCCCTCAGTTTCTCTTCCATATATCATGATAGTCCCTTGGTTCCCTGCAGTCTTAATGTGGAGAAGATGATCTCTCTTGGTTGCAATATCTCATCCAGAATTTCTCTCATTTTTTGTAAGTGGGAAGGGGGATATTCACACATTCTGTAAATGTACTAGGTCCTTATGAAAATATTTTAAAATTTAGAGTAGAATTTAGTATAGGAAGATTCCATCTTGGACCCTAGCCAATGAGATTTAGGGGATTACCCAAAGATTTCATAAGACTGGGATACTAGGCCGGGCATGGTGGCTCACGCCTATAATCCCAGTACTTTGGGAGGCCAAGGCAGGTGGATCACGGGGTCAAGAGATCGAGACCATTCTGGCCAACATGGTGAAACCCCGTCTCTACTAAAAATACAAAAATTAGCTGGGCATGTTGGTGCACGCTTGTAGTCCCAGCTACTTGTGGGGCTGAGGCAGGAGAATTGCTTGAACCAGGAGGCGGAGATTGCAGTGAGCCGAGATCGCGCCATTGCACTATAGCCTGGTTAAGAATTTAAACCCCATATAAAAAAAAAAAAAAAAAAAAAAAAAAGACAAAAGACTGGGATACTTAAAGATTGTTCCTATGAGTAGGGCTCAAATGACATAATATGGCCGCATTGTAACTGAGAAATGAACACAGAATTTGAAGAAATCATCCCAGGCTATATCGCAAAAGGGAGGTAGCCTGCTGGGTGGAATGGGATTTATTAGGTAAAATGGATAGTGATTTTATTTCTGTTTAAATGGTGAACTTTCTGCTCTTCTGCTTCTTCCACGTAACTTTCATAGTGAGACAGCAGTTTCCATTTACGAGCATGAGTCGTGGAGTCAGATGGCTGGAATTTGAAACTCAGCTGTATTCCTTCTTACTTGTGAGATTAGCAACCCATTTGGAAGGAAAGGTTTGGGCATAATATAGTTACTTAGCATCTCTAAGACTTCACTGTATGATCCAGAAAATGATAGCTATCCCACCACCAGCACTAACAACAAACAATTGTAATCTAGCTCATAGTATTACTTTAACACTTCAATCATATAATTCATGCGAATTGTTTAGTATCTGGCATATATTAAGCAGTCAAAGATACTAGCTTCTGTTATTAGTAAGAGCAGTGTAATATTTTCTATTGCTTGTAATGAGTTGAAACATTCAGAGTATTTCAACAGGAATAACACTGATGATGGCAAAATTATTAAAAAGAGTCAAAAACACCTCCAGTTTTGGATGATAATTAGGAAGGAAGTATTTGTTTAGTCCCTTCTAGGCATCCTCACTGTAGTTAGCTCGATGGTGATTTATTGCCGCTCACAGAAGAAGCCCTTCATCCTTCTTTGGTTTGGATACATGCAAAAGCGTGTATGTATATATGTACACACACATTGTTTCCTGTGCACATTTTCACAAAATGTAGAGAGAAGCATCCTCTCTGTCAGCGAGAATGTCATAGAAAAAAGAGAGCTCTCTTCAGTCCTCTCAGATAAGCCACAGCCCATTGAAGGACCTTTTCCTTAACTCCAAAGCCAGGTAACCAGCACTGGGGCCAATCATCTTTCAACAATCTGGCCTTTCTTCTTTTGTGGGGTGTGCTCTCAGTATGATCCCTAGGGAATATGGAAAATTAAACAAGGGAAATAAAATAATTTATCTTTTCTTTCCCCCTTGAAGTTAGAAGCTGCAGAAATAAAGGGAACCAAGATACTTATCATAGGATCCATGTAGGTTTTCAAGGACAAAGTGACAGCAATCATACGTATGGCTTAAAATAGCACACTTCAGGTTAGAAGTGTTATGCAAGGGAAGTTATACTGGTGCTAGTCCCAGCTGCTTAAAGGAAGGTAATATCTCTCTTCCTCATCATAAAAAGACTTGCCTTCTGACTACACATCACTCTTTTTGGCCACACAGACAGAACTAGACAGCAATCTGGAGGAAAACTGAATTGGGAAGAGACAGAAAAGGTGGGCAACAAAAAGGCAGGCTATTGAAATTAATTGGGATTAGCACCTCTGATTCATGGAGTGGGTTTTCAATGATATTGGGTGGTGCCTCTTCAAAGAGTGGGCATAGCAATTATCTGAAGGCAAAGTTTTGGGAAAACCTAAGCAAGGATGCTAGGGATTCCCCTGACAGTCTTCTCTGCTTTCCTGTCTGTCCTGAGAGCTGACAAGCAAAGGGGCTACTGCTGAAAACACAGTGCTCCTATCACCCATTCTCAGGGGAGCCCCAACTGTTCAGCCAGGGTCTTTTATGCTTTGAAAAATAAAATAGGTGAAGAGTCAGGAATGTTCCAGGAGAAATAAACAATTAACTGCAGTCCCTAACCAGGGAAATATTTTGATGGATTTGGGAAACTGAAAGAAAACCAGTACAAATGGAGAAGAAAAAGTTAATGGAGAGAAAGGTAGGCAGTGGATAAAGGAGCAGGGGCCTTTTCATTCTTATGAAATCACAAGGTCATGTGAAGGAGTTTAGATGTTTATTGGAAGTGTATTGGTAAACCACTGGGGACTTTTAAGCTGGGAAATTACAAATTATTTGCTATATATTCACATTTAGGAAGATCTCTAAGTAACCCCAGGACATTCCCTGAAAGGATAAGTTATACATAGACCTTATCAATACTCAACCCAGGCTTGGGAAGCAAGTTGGGGTGATAACACTCTGTCTCGCAGCATTATCCAGTCTGCTGGAGGGCACAGCATTTCAGTGGTCCCTCTTCACCACCCTGTCATGCCAATGGGTCTTTATTCAAAATAGAGCTTATTACTTTAAGGAAGACTGGGAAATATTCTCTATCCCATGCCTCAGGTTAAGATATTGAAGGGGGAAGTCCAGATGAAATTGTACCTTGGAGATTTTCTGGACAAGAAAATCCTGAAAGTGTAACCTGGAGATAAGATAGGGACTGCTTGAGACTTTAACAAATCTTTTAAATGCCACTAAAATTTTCTTCAGGTCCTTTTACGTTAGTCTAAATCTGGCTATAATGAACTGTAAGAAAGCAACAGATCCCACTCTAAGGCTCCACCTATTTGGAGCAACAATATGTACAAAACAGGTTTATGTCTTTATCAGTCAGCTTAGGTCTAGTTATGCCACAGTAACAAACAGCCCTCAATCCTCGATGTCTCAACAGAAACAAGGTCATTTCTCTCTCAAGTCACAGTTTGCAGGCCATCTGGGCTCTGCTCTGTGTTATTTGATTCCAGAGCCTAGGCTGAAGGAGCAGCTCCTATCTGCGCCTCTTTCAGCCTTATGGCAGAGGGAAGAGCAATGGTGAGACCATGTGTTAGTTTTGAAAGCTTCTGCTCAAGTAGGGTACAAGCCACTTTCACTCACAGTTCATTGCCCAAAGCAAATCAAATAGCCAAGCCTCATCTTGGCAAGGAGAGGAGTATAATTGTTCTGCAGGCCCTGGTCTGTAGGGAGAACATTGAGTATTGTAAACCTATGGTACAGTGTCTAACAATGCCATACTTTGCTTTGTCCTTTTTTTGTGTGTTGACACTAAGGTGGAAATTGAGTGATGATCTTATATTTATAGACCTGAAAACTGTCAGATAAAGTAATTCAGAATATGATTCAATCCCTGAAAATTAGCATCATAGGCATTCCTTTTTTAAGGATAAGTTTCTGAAAGACTGATATAAGCAGTTTAGAAGTGATTAAATACAATTTTACTAGAAGAAAAGATCATTTAATAAAGCAGATTCTCAATTCCTAATCTGATGTGGTACCAATCTCTCAAAAATCTGAAGCTTACTGCTAGGAAGATTTTTATGCAGGAAAAGAAAGAGGTTCTTATATTTCATTCTTCAAATTAGAGTGAATGAGATAAAAAGAGTATACTGGTACCATAATTTTAGCCAACATTATGTTTTATTTAAGAAAGTCTGTATTTTGTGGTTAGCTATGACATATGAAACTTTATTTCCACCAAGGATGAAAACAAAACAAAACAAAGCAAAGTAGAACACAAACACAGCTTATGGGAGTCAAGGAAAGAAGATAGCAAAGATTAAATGCACATCACGTTGAGTGGAGGACCTGTCAGCTCATGCCTGGACGATTGTGGTGGCCCCTCCACTCCGGCCCTGACCCTGCTTCCCCCTGAGGTCTATTCTCCACACAGCAGCAGCCAGAGTGGACCATCTGTGACTTAAAGTGTGTCATGTGCTGCTCAGAATCTGCTCAGAATGCTCTAAGGAGACTCTCAGCTCAGTCTGAATGACACCCAGAGTTCTTCCCATGGACCAGGTGATCTTATGTAATTCATACTCCGATTGCCTTTCTGACCCCTTCTTTCACAACTAACCCTGCTCTCCCACTTCCCTGCATGCACACCAGCTTCCTTGCTTCTCTCTTCCCCAACTGCCAAGCCTCTCTTCTCTCTTGGGACCTTTGCACTGGCTGCTCCCTCTATCAGGATCTATCATTTTATCAGAGAGGCCTCTGCTGGACACCTGATCTAAAACAGCACCTGGTCCTTTTCTGTTCCTGTACTCTGCTTTATTTTTTTGTTCTCAGAATACATTACTACCTGACTTACCATAGACATGCTCATTCTTCACCTCCTCTCACTAGATTGTAATCACCAAGAGAGTGACGATGACTTCATTTCATTCACTATTTTATCCCCGATGCCAAAAACAGTGACTGGCCCCTAGTAGATGCACAATAAAATAAAATAAAGGAACTATTGCTGCCGTTCCTAATTTAATCAGATCTGTGTAAATATTTATTGTGCCATTAGTATAGAAATTAATAAAAATGTACTTCCCTGCCTAAAATATTAAATATGATTAGAAAAAAACTCCTATGTATTGAATGTTTTAAAACAAAACCCAAAATGCAATCACATAATTTTCTCTGCTTTTTATTAATTTTCTTCTGCAAAGTCTTGATGTTTACAATACTTGGAAGTGTGACAGAAGATCACAGAGTCCTGAATCATAGGTCAGATGAAACATGAAAAAGCCATTGGATACATTTTCTTGTGAATGATTGGCTGTTCTTTGTAAACCGAACATAGGAAATTATGGTTATAACAACAATTATAAGAGTAAAAAATATATAGGAAATATGGGAAAACAACTATAGTTGAGCTGCTTAAAAATGAACCCAGGCTGGGCGTGGTGGCTCACACCTGTAATCCCAGCACTTTGGGAAGCTGAGGTGGGTGGATCACCTGAGGTCAGGAGTTTGAGATCAACCTGGCCAATGTGGTGAAAACTGTCTCTACTAAAAAATACCAAAAAATTAGCTGGGTGTGGTGGTGGGTCCCTATAATCCCAGCTAACTCTGGAGGCTGAGGCAGGAGAATCACTTGAACCTGGAGACGGAGGTTTCAGTGAGCCAAGGTTGCGCCATTGCACTCCAGCCTGGGTGAGAACAAAACTCTGTCTAAAAAAAGAAAATGAACCCAGGGCCTGAACAAGTGGATCAGACAACTACCAGAAAGATGACTATGTGAAGATAGTAAATAGTCAGGCTAACATCAGATCTGCTGCCAAGCTGCACGCTCTGATGTGGGCCGTGTAAATGAGTTGCAGATCAAGACTTTAGTAACTTTAGAAAGTCATGTCCTGAGTTCCCTTCCCCTGTTCTTCTATTGCCATGAGGACAACTATAACCACTTTTCCCTACTTTGATGTCACCCCCTGGTGAGCTGCCAGACCATTCATGAGTTGTTCCATCCAAGCTTTCGTACATGTGGAGAGCTGGTGACTCACAAAATAAGGTACTCGGTGCCTGGCTTCTCCTGGTAACTTTAAGCTCCTGCGCGATGCTGGCTGTGCTCAAATTTGTTTTCTATTTGAGTTCTTCCTAAATACTCGTTGAAAGATTGACATTATGGAAAGACTGAGTTGGATTTTCTCTGGAGATTTAACTAATCCTTTACAATGATTATTAGTGATCAAGATGCTTGATTCTATTGCTTGAGTGTAGAGATGACTGGCCATGACCACAGGGCCCTTAGCTTAGTAAAGTTCTCCTCATCCCCACAAAACGGAAACCCTTGGCCAGGCTGAGTGCTTTGGTCCTGCAGGATGAGTAGATCTCACAATGCAGACTTGAGGAAGAGATTCCAAGCTGGGCTGGCCACGGCTACCTTCCTTGCTAAGGTAGAGAACACTGTGCATATGTGCAGGTTTTACTCTTGGCTGGTAGGGCCTGGAATTGTTAGCAAGTCCTGTGTCACACACATGGAACGCAACATGTGCTTCCCCTCCAGCTGTGAGATAATGCAAACATCTTCATATTCCACTCAAGCTGTCAGACCCTGTAGCTTCGAGAGGCTAGACCCAGACGGTAAGCTAAAAGTTCATCCTTGCCCGTTTCTGCTAGAAAGCCTAGGGTAGGGTATTGCTTGCATGTTCAAAAAGGCAGAGAGGAGAATTCATGCATGTAAAATACATCATATAGTGCCAGGCACATAATAGATGCTCCATAGAGGTCATCTCACATAGCCTTTGCAATAACCTTGCCAAGTAAATATTCTCATCCTCATTTTAGAGGCAAAAAAGTCAATACTCAGAGAGTTTAAGTAATTGTCCATGTCAGTCATGGTCCTGGCAGGAAAACCAAGACCCACTCCAAAGGGTTTAACAGAAGAAAGTTTAATGAAGGGCACACTCTAAAGAGGTGTAGGCAGGCTTACAGGCACTGTCTAGGGATGTCTAGACACTTGGGGATGAACAGTCCTGGGGAGTTCTGAGTAGCCCTAGGCCTGAAGGGCCAAAGGTGGGAATGTTTGCAGAGCCTGTGAGTGCAGGTGCTGTGGAAGAGGGATGTAGCCTCATCCATTGGCTGATGGGAAGGCCCAGGACAAGGAGGGAAGGTGCTCCTGTCTGTCTCTGGGGTTCAGCTTCTCAGGCAAGGCAGCAGGGAGGATGGATTTGGAGGTAGGTGGTGATCTGAGAATAACAAGAGCATCTTCCAGTGTCTCCAGCTAGTGATACTGGGTGCAGAGGGTGGGTTTGTAGCCAGCTATGACTCTGAAGTCTTGCAGTCTTTGCTAAGAAGAGAAAAGGAGAAGAAAATCCTTTCTTCTTTTCTTCCCTGTATCTCAACTTTTCCTTTTGTGTTTTTCCCTCCTTTTCTCCCTTCTTTCCACCTCTTGCCCTTCATCCTCCTCCCACTTTTCCGTCTTCCTTTCCTTCTCTCCCTCCCTTCTTTCCTCTCTCTCTTCCAACCTTACTCTGTCACAAAATGTAAGGTGCTAGAACAGAAATAAATACGACCTGGCTCCCTTACTCGAGGTACTTATGGCAGCATCATGTTAGGATGGAGCTTGTTCCATTAAGGGCACTCTGTTTAAAGCTCTGAGCACAGTGTTCTTTAAAATTTCATTGTTAAAAAGGCTCCATATGTGAAGTCCTTGGTGATCCCCAAGGCAAGAGTGCACCCTAAGTCTACCTCCTCTTTCTCTAGAGCCTTCGAGGGCTCACACATCAGAAGCTGCCTTGCTTCAACTGACCAAGCCCCAAGGTTTTGCTGCTGCATCCATCCACTTACTTTTCAATCTGTTTTTCACTTTGCTTTGTAACCCGAAGGATTTAGGTCTTTATGTTGCTGTATTTTGGGAGCACTTACTCCTGAGGGTTTTCTTGGGAAAATGGGGTGCTTGGGACAAAGCTTTGTCACCAGCTCCCTGCTGTCGTGGCCAGGGAGACCCTTGCCAGATAAGAGCAGGGTCAGAGTCAGAATTCCACCTTGGCCTTCCTGCTTCCTTGTGCTCTGAGCCAGGGTAAAACGCTTCTTTCTTTTTCTGCACCTTCATTTATAAAAGGGACATAATGGCCCCTTTTCCTTGGAACAGGAGTGATGGAGGCTCCTGTGCATTTCCAAAGTGCCTGGAACCCTCCCCTGGCCGCCCAGCTCCTCACTTGCTGCATGGAGAGTACAGGGCAGGCTATTGTGCCGTTGATTGTGCTCCTTGTTCACAGAGCACATCCACTTCAGGCTGCTGCGCACACGCACCATTCTCCTTGGTATTATTGAGTTAAGTACTCTTCAAGGAGAATTTCTCTAAGGCTCCCATGTTGACACCCTGCTAGTGTTTTGAGAGCCAGCCTTGCTAGCTGTTTGTTGCTTTGAATGAAAGCCTGCAATAGCTCTATTAAACATTCCCCATTCAACGGGGAGGAGGAAGGAGAAGCCTATCTGCTGCAGAAGGAATTGGACTTTTCTACAGTGCAGGTTGATATGGGAAGCATTCCAGTGCTGTGTCAAGCTTGCTGGGCGACTCACTCAGGGCAGGGTACTGGGTTGCGGTGACTCAATGTCTCTTCCTCTCTCTGGTCTGGCCAGCAAAAGCATTTGGCCTTAGGACTGACTTACCTTCTCTAACTCTGTGCCACTGTTTCCCACATCAGTTCTTGCCTCTTGCCTTGTTGCCAGAGAAACCCATGGAAAGAAGGAAACTTGGAGATCAAGAGAGCATCTCACATGCTTCATGGGGAGGAAGGACTGATATTGGTATGAATGGAATCTAAACTTCTGTGTGTATCAGAGTAAAGCAACAATGCTTTTTTCTGGCAGATCAAGGGCATCCTTGG
The DNA here is from genome assembly GCA_963573385.1 of Cacajao melanocephalus. Lineage (NCBI taxonomy): Eukaryota > Metazoa > Chordata > Mammalia > Primates > Pitheciidae > Cacajao > Cacajao melanocephalus. The sequence continues at coordinate 155,421 of CAUYLG010058766.1, forward strand.
TGGGCAGCCCAGGGAGATAGAACAGGTACCTGTCAAAGAATTAGAAAACATGGATTCATTAATCTGGACTTTGTCCAGAGCCAGTTTTGTGACTTTGGACAAATCACTAAACATCTCCAGATCCCAGTGTCTTGAGTCATAAAAATGAGAGATGAATATCAATGTCACAGGGTTTTTCATGAGGTTCATTCATTGATTCAGCAGATATGTATTGAGTGCTGTCAAGCAGATGAGACTCGGTGCTGACTTTCAGTATGTTTCCGTCTGTGGGGGACATGGACAGGAAATAGGTAGAAACAATAGCGTGGGATGGGTGAATATGGTGTGCTGTAATAGGAATGAGGAGAGAGCACCACATCACAGGAGAGGCGCTTGCCCCAACGTGGGTGGTGAGGGAAGGCTGCCCGAAAGAGGCCACGACTGAAGTAAGAACTGACGGGTGGAAGAAGTTGACTGGCAAAGGGGTGTGGAGACCAGACAGTGGATTGCTCGTCAGTTCAGAACGGCTGGAGTGGACAGTGAGGAGGAGCAATCAGGGCCAGGGGTATGGGCACTGATGGAGATGGCAGGGTGCCTACCTGGAGATTTAGGCAGGCACGCTTTGCAGAAATGGCATTAAGAGGTTTACACATCATTCCGGGACAATGTGGAGCTGTTGAATACTTTTAAGAAAAGGGATGACAAAATCAGATTTGTGCTATAGAAAAGTTACTAAAGGCTGGGAGCAGTGAGTGGCTCATGTCTGTAATCCCAGCACTTTGGGAGGCCGAGACAGGTGGATCACCTGATGTCAGGAGTTTGAGAGCAGCCTGGCCAACATGGCAAAATCCTGTCTCTACAAAAAATTCAAAAATTAGCTGGGCGTGGTGGTGTGTGCCTATAATCCCAGCTACTCGGGAGGCTGCGTCCAAGATCACAGCATTGCACTCAAGCCTGGGCAACAAGAGTGAAACTCAGCCTCAAAAAAAAAAAAAAAAAAAAAAAGAAAAGAAGAGAAGAAAAGTTACTTGCTACTTTTCTTCATTCTTCTCTGAGCACCAGTGATCTGATGTTTCTTGGACTGCATCAACAGGCTGATCTTCCCTCCGATTTCCAGACAGTTTCAGCCCACAGAAGGCAGGAGCAGGAGATAGGAGGGAGGGAGGAGAGAAAAATTGGGGTATCTGTTCCCCAGCTCCCTCCCTGCCATGGGTTCAGATTGGCAATGGCTCTGTTCCCCTGTTGTGGGCCACAGTCCTGCCTGGCAGACCTTTCTCCTAGCCACGGCTTTCTCTCTAGGTTACATGTAATAATAATAGCTCCCTTCAGGTTCAGGTGCCTAAGACTTCCCACTGTTGCTAGCCCCAGGGTGACTCTCCATCTTTGTCGGCTTCATTAACTCTGCAAGAACCTTCGTAAATAGGGATTCTTCAAGTACCCATGCCATGTGCCATCTGCTGGGACCCTGCCCCCAACACAGAGGGCTACAGCTGGAGCAGGAGGAGGCTGTTGCAACCACATGCAGGCAATATTGGGGACATAGCAGAAGCGAGTCCATGGATTCTGAACATATATAGGAGATATAAACAATAGGACTTAGATGTTTGATGCGGGTGACGGGGGGAAAGCTGTGAATGGCTTTTGGGTTTGGCTTCTGTACCTGGAGGTTGGTGTTGATATTTATGGAAGTGCCAGCAAGATTGGGGCAGATAGGTTTGGGGGAGGGAGGAAATACAAAGAAGGTTTTAAATGGAGTATTTGGCACTTGAATATAAAAATCTGGCATTTACAAGAGGAATCTAGGCTGGAGATTCATTAGCATAGAGATGGTAAAGACTATAAAAGAAAGTAGAATCCCCCAGTCAGAGTATGCAGACTGAGAAGAGAAGGAAGACAAGGAGTTATTCTGAGGAAGAGAAATTTGGAAGGGCTGGGTGGATGGATGGACCAGGAGCTGAATACATGGAGAACTAGATGGAAAACCCTCCCTTGTAAAAAACCTAAAGGAAGAGAAGTTCAGAAAGTAGGAAGGGCCATTGAGTTCAGAAGCAAGGGCATGGTTGACCTTGGTTGGCCTTAACAAAATCCATTTCAGCATAGTTGTTGGAGACCCAAGGAAAGGTTCATTGCACATATGTTTGTAACTTAGAGGATGGTAATGTGGTGGTTTGTGTGTTCTCTGGAAAGTCAGAGTTGGGGTCTGCTGAAAGCAAGTGGAGGAGGGGAGGACCACCAAGGAGAATGCCGTGCAAGGTGTATGCATTGCCTTTCTTTTTTGCTGCTTGTATGTAGAGTGTGTTTTCTAGGTAAGGAGGGCTGAAACCACAGTAGAGGCAGGAAGACTCCAGAAGCTGAACAACTCTGTAGTAGGCCCAGCACTTCCCCTAAGATTTTTCCTAGTATTTGAAAGGTGATGTGGTGTGGGGAGCCTTATTCTTCTGTCAAAGTCCTCTCTGCGGCCAGAAGGCTTTTCCATTCATGAAACACAGGTAGGAGTTTGAATTCCATAAATATATATTGAGAATGCAGTATACAAAAGTCTCAGAAATGGCTCTGCAACAAAATTGCTTCTAAGAGCACATGGATGTGCAAGGCACATGCCTCCTAGTTTTTTTTTAATGATTTTGAAATTCACAGAAACAGAAAATGTACTATCTTAGACATTTGTAAGTGGTAGTTTAAGTTCTGTAGTGGTACATAGATTCACATTGTTGTGTTAGCCAATCTCCAGAATTCTTTTCATCTTGTAAAATGGAAACTCTGTACCCATGAAATAACTGCCCTTTCCTCCTCTCTCAGCCCCTGTTCTGCTTCCTGTCTCTCTGAGTGTGGCTACTCTAGGACTTCATGCAGTGAGATCACACAGCACGGTTGTCCCCCATTATCCACAGTTTTGCTTTCTGCAGGTTCACTTACCCTCAGTCAGCTGAGGTGCAAACATAGTAAATGAAAAATTCCAGAAATAAACAATTTAGTCCCCATGCAATGGCTCATGCTGTAATCCCAACACTTTGGAAGGCTGAGGCAGGAAGATTGCTTGAGGCCAGCAGTTTGAGACCAGCCTGGGTAATATAGGGAGACCCTGTCTCTATTTTAAAATAAAATAAACAATTCCTAAGTTTTAAACTGCACACCCTTCTTAATAGTGTGAGGAAATCTAGCACCATCCTGCTCTGTCTGGCTTGAGACATGAATCTTTCCTGTGTCCAGTATCTTCACGCTGTACACTTACATATGTATAGGAAAAAAACAATATATATAGTGATATGGCCTGGGTCTGTGTCCCCACCCAAATCTCATCTTGAATTGTTATCTGAATTATAGTCCCCACAGGTTGGGGGAGGGACCTCATGGGAGGTAATTAGATCATGGAGGTGGTCCCCTTAAGCTGTTCTCTTAATAGTGAGTGAGTTCTCATGAGATCTGGTGGTTTTATAAGGGGCTTTCCCCCTCTTTGGTTGGCACTTTTTCTTCCTGCTATCATGTGAAGAAGGACGTGTTTGCTTCCCCTTCTGCCATGACTGTAAGTTTCCTGAGGCCTCCCCAGCCATGCTCAACTGTGAGTCAATTAAACCTCTTTCCTTTATAAATTACCCAGTCTTGGGTATGTCTTTATTAGCAGGGTGAGAGTGGACTAACATATATGAAGTTAGTACTATCTACTGTTTCAGGTATCTACCGGAGGTCTTGGAATGTAACCAGGAGGATAAGGGGGATCACTGTATTTGTCTTTCTGGGACTGGCTTATTTCTCTGAGCATAATGTCCTTCCAGTTCATCCATGCCATAGCCTGTGTCAGGACTTCCCCTTTAAAATGGCACAATCCTATTTATTAACTTGTAGTATGTTTCCCATTCACAAAGGCATTCCTACTTTTCTTTCTTCCACACTCCTTTTCTCTGCATTGCAGTCGGGAGTGGTTATTGCCCCTGGGCTACAGCTAAGGAAACAAGCCTCTAGGCTGCGAGATCACACAGAGAGCCTGGGACCAGAACATCGCCTCGGGTCACTGGGTCCAGCACACTTTCTCTGAAGGTCAACTGCCTGTACAAAGCCCTCGCTGAACTTGGGAGCAGTTCACAGGGCATAGGCAAAGCAAAGATGTCCAGGGGTCAGAAGACCGCCCTCCTGCAGAGAGAACAGATCCAGCAGCAAGTCAGTGACAGGACAGAAGTAGAGGGAAGGCCAGGTGGCAGACCCCAGCTCTGGTCCCAGTCCAGGTAGTTGGCCCTGCTCACCCTGGCCCCTCACTGTCTCTAGATATAGGAAATGGGATTTCCAGGCTAGTCTCAGGAGTTGGGTGAGGGCAAAGCCCTGCAGGGCTGACCAGCCCTAACAAGGTGAATCCTCCAGGTTGTTCCTCAGAGATTAGAGCAGCCGTCCGGGTGGGACGGGTAATGAAGTAGGGATCTGAAATATGCAGTGGTGGCTGTGGGCAAGCTGCCTGTGATTGCTGCCAATGGGAGCCAGGAGCTTTAATGAACCGAATGAACTCCTTTCCCATGGAAGATTTATATTTTCGGCATCTTGCTGGAGTGGTGGGGCCTACCTCTGAAGCTGGCATCTCACCTCTCTCAGCATTTCTGGCCAACCCACCAGTCAGCTCTGAAGAACAATAGACCCTGTGCTTTGGAGAGCTCACCACTCCTCCTGAGCTCTAGCTGCTTTTTGGTTGTCCCTGCCAGTGGTAATGCTCCTACTCCTAAAACTGCTAAATAAATCACACCACAGACATTTAAATCACATTCTCTGGGACCCGGGCTTGGTCAGAGCAGGAAACAAGCAGGGGTTTGCTGCCTCTGGTTCCCACTGGGAAACTGCCTCCTATACTACTCAGCTCTATCCTCTCATTGGGGGACTGTTCTGGGACATTTGCTATTTGTCATGGCTGGGGGCTGGGTTATCCTAGTTAATCATATATTCTGGTTAAAGGTGAGCAATTAGCTATTCACAGAGCACAACTTTTCAAAAGACTTAGAATGCTAGAAAATATGCTCAACAATAAGTTACAAGTAACAGACTCTAACCTAACTTTTAAAACACCGAAGGCATTTTTATTTCTTCAGGAGCATCAATATGAACCTAAGCTCCCAAGAATTGAGAAAACGTGCAAATGCTAGTTAATAGAATGCTGGATAAACAGCTTCTAATGGATTTCCCATGTCTTGATTCTGTCATATTTTTTTTTTTGAAAAGGCACTGAGTATGTTTGAAGATGATTAAGATTGTGTAAACTAATAAAGAAGAGTTGACTTTAGGGGCAACTTCAACCAAATCTGCATTCAACATGGAATTCCCCTCTTTAAACTTTTCTAACATTTTCCCCACTACCTTTGCTTTGGTATCAGGGGCTCACTACTCCATTCTATTTAGTAGTTTACTTTTGGAAAATATTTCTTTATTCTCACCTTGGAAACCATAGGGAATAAGTCCCATCTTCGTGTTTTTATAGAATCAGAACATTCTCATATCTGTGTTTCCAGTTTCCTATTAGCTGAAACTGTCAGTTTCTGCAAACTTCCTCAAATATTTGCAGACCCTGTTTTGAATGTTCCCTTGTTTGTTGGTGTTCCAAGGAGAATTATGAAGGCACACATGGTAAATCTGAGACTGAATGTCATGAGACTATCACCTCCTTCCTTCTGAATTGTATGCTTCCATGATAGTGCCTATGAGCTCTTTCTGGGGTCATACTCCCTGAGTTCAAATCCTGGCTCTGCTACTTTCTATCTCTTAACCTTGAGCAAGCAAATAAACTCTTTAATGCTCAGTTTCCTCATCTATGAAAGAGGCTAATTATAGTATCAACCTCACAGCCTCACAGGGTTATGGCAATTGACATCATACATGTAAGTGCTTAGCGCAGACTAGGAACTTGGTAAAGGCTCAATCAGTGTAGCTGCTTGTAGAACAGCTGACATGAAATCAGATAATGAAGCCTGAATGGCCAGGTTCACATCCCAGCATAGGTTCAAAATTTGATCCACCATCTATGAGCTGAATGGCCTTTTGTACGTGGCTTAAATGCTTTGTGCCCCAGTTTTCTTATCTGTAAGATGGAGATATAGGGTTTGTATGAAGATTCAATGGAGCTGTTATATGTAAGATACTTGAAACAGAGCCTGGAAAGTAAAAAGGGCACATGAGAACTGTTATTATTATTATTTTTATAGCTTGGAAGTGCATCTTATTTTTTTGTTATAGCTTGGAAATGCATCTTATTTTTTAAAGAAATCACATCCAAAAGTTGAGTCATATTGGAGCTATGGTCACCAACGTACTGGTTCCCATGACCCCTCTTTATTGTGCGTGGAGAATTCTCATCATTTATTTTGTGTGTGTGTGTGTGTGTGTGTGTGTGTGTGTGTGTATGGCTCACACTACCCTCTTAGCAGAATGTCTTGAACATGGTAAGTGCCTTTAGAGTCTTGGTCTTTGGAATCACATCTATCTTTCCTTTGTACTACTTGAAATCTGCTTTCCTTGATTCTGGATTATTTGATTGCATACTTTTCTAGACTGTGCTTGAGAGCTACTGCTTCTGAAACTGCTTGGATCCTTCCTGGTAGAACCAACCCCCTATGACATTGCACCCACCACTGTACCATATATTTACATAGCTTCATCCCTTGTTAGACTGTGAGCCCTCAAAGCAGGACTGTGCTAATTGATTTTTCTGTATTTATTATGTCCAGGCCTCACCCCACAATGACTGTAAACTGAGGTCACATTTAGAGAAATAGCCAGCTTCTTCATGCTCTTGCTTTACTGCCAATTGGCAACAAATTATTCTTTTTTCCAGAAGCACTTAGCATAAAGAAAGTCCTAAAAATGTTTTGGAATAAATACTATGCTTAACCTAGCCCAGAATCCCCACCTGCAACAAAAGTGATAATGATGGAGAAACCTGTCTCAACTGAAAAGTATTTCCAAAATGGTTATTATCATTACTGCTAAAGTAGCAAAGTTACTTTTCCGAGTAACTTTCCATTTTCTTTTCTATATCCCAGCTGGCATTTCTTTCAAGAAATTTCAGAATTAAGTCAGCAAGAGAAAAGAGAGATAGCTATCTTTATTTTTTCTGTCTTACTGCAGGTTAAGAGATTCAATTATTTCTTAAAATAAAATACAAATTTATCCTTTGTTTTCAGCAAAGGGAGACTTACATCAGATGTGTAGATTAAATGATTTTCATTGCTCCTATATATTGCATTTAGGCCAGTTTTGTCACTGAGGGAAAGTATTGAATTAGTTCTTCCTGTTGCCATACCTGGCTCTAATTCCCAACTGCAGCTTCTTCTTTAAAATCAGGTTAAAATAATTAGAAGAATTATTTTAACCTGATTTTTTTTAATCTGAAATTGAAATATTAAGCAAAGACACCACAAACAAAGTCAAAAGCAAACAACTTGGAAGAATATCTACAGCGTATATTATGGACAAAATGTTAGTATCAAGTTAGTAAGACAAAGACAAATACACCAGTATAGTAATGGGTGAAGAACATGAACAGGCAATTCACAGAAGAAATGCACATATTCAGTCCATAATCAAAAGCTGCTCTATTTTGTTAGTAATCAAAGAAGTAGAAATGTAAAATATAATGAGTTTTTTTAACCTATCAGACTGACAAGGTTAAAATGAATAAAAATGGCTAGTATTACTGTGGAATTAGGAAACAGAATTCTCTAGAAGTAGTTGAAAGGAACATAAGCCTCACGTAGCATTTTAACAATGTTCATTGAGAGCTTTCAAATGTTAGTACTTGATACAATTTAACTTTAGAAATACATTTGTAAGAAAAAAACCTGATAATTGTGCAGAGTTATATGTAAAAGGCCTGACACAGGCCTTTAGTTTTTCAGGGTTTTCTCACTGGATATAAGATTCAGGCCTAAAGTAACAAAGTTTTCGGGGTGACTTGGCCCTGAAAATAATTTCAAAGGAATGCTTGTCCTAGAAATTTTCAGATTTTGGAGTGTCATACAAATGTTTCCAAACTGACTGTGAAAGACAAGCCGAGTGTGAACGTATATTCTGTAGTAGCCTTCAACAAAAGTTGCTCTCTAGATACTTGGTATGTTTAGTTGACCTAGAAAGTTGAAAGGAAAAGAAGAAGTAGGTATAAAGTATAAAGCCACAGAGAGAGAGAAAAAAAAAACTTTTTTATCTGAATTAGGCTTGGCTTCAAGCATTTAAATGGTCATGTCTAACAATATTGTGAATACCTCCTTTTGGGACTGAATTAAAAATTTTAAGGGACGAATATAAGAAGGTTTGGTAATCTTTGGGAATGAGGTCGTTATTCTTCAGGGCCAAATCTAGGCTGGCAGGGATGTAACTTTCTCTCCAGACTGTCCACTGCTATTGTGGTTTGGTCAGGTTGACTCACAGGTAACATAGTACTTGTCTGTGACACACAGTACTCCCCATGACACACTTCAGAGCTTCAATTCATTTCTATATTTTTTGGCTCATGGCCAAGAAAATGGGGAGCCCATTCCACACTTCTGCATGTTTTCCTTCCAATTGTGAATTGATTCTGATAAACAAGCCCTATTTCAAGGCTTCTAGCAACATCAGTCTCAAGAAATCTGGTAGGTGAAAAGAACTCTGCTGTAACTATTTCTAATAGTCAAATATGTAATCATAAAATAATTTGGCTCAAAATTAAGAACATTCCCATAATAAGAAGTATTTGAGTTAAAACAGAAGCTAAGATATTTTAGTCACGCCACGTAGATCCAGCTTTGTGTTGTGCCAAAGTCAGCAAAGTTGCCCAGAAGACCACACCTGTTAGGGCGCATGCAATGGCTGGCAGAAATATTTGAAACCTCAGTTTAAATACAGATAAGAATAGGGAAAGAGATGACAAAAGAGCATCTGACAAAATTTGACAACCAATTAAAGATAAAAACTCTTGGAACAATAAGAATAGAAGAGAACTCATAAATCTGTAAAAGTGCAAAGCAAAAAACCTACAGCTAACATCATACCTACTGAAGAACTATTGAAGATATTACATATAGGTTAAGAAACAGGACAAAAACATCTGCTTTAATCACTTCTATTCAACATTATGCTGGGAGCCTGGCCATGGTAATAAAGAAAACAAACAAACAAACAAACAAACAAAATACCCCCAAAGAAGGAAACAGTGTAAAAATGTGAAAGGAAGAAATAAAACTGTCTTTAGTTATAAATGACATGACTGTATATGTAGAAAATTTTAAGTGATCTACTAAACAACTATTAGAAATAACAAATGAATTTATCAAATTTGTAGGATATAGACACAATAAATGAAAAGCAATTTGTTTTTGTATGCTAATAGCAAAAAATCTGAAAACTGAAATAAAAACAATTAATAGCATCAACACATAAACTACTTAGGAATAAACTTAACAAAATTACAAAACAGTGCTAGGAAAATTTTTTAAAGGTTTAAATTAAGAGAGATATATCCTATCAATGGACTTTCTTTCTTGATTCAAGACTCAGTATTGTTAAGATATCAGTTCTCCACAAACATAGCTGGGCATGGTAGCTCATACCTATCATCCCAGCACTTAGGGAGGCCAAGGCGGGAGGACTGCTTGAGCCCAAGAGCTTGAGACTAGCCTGGGCAACATAGTGAGATCCTGTCTCTGCAAAACATTTCAAAGAGTTAGCTGAGCGTGATGGCATGTGCCTGTAGTCCCAGCTACTTGGGAGGCTGAGGTAGGAGGATTGTTTGAGCCCACTCGAGGCTGCAGTGAGCTATGATTGTGCTATAGCACTGCAGCCTGCCGAACCAAGCAAGACCCTGTCTGCCCCCCCCACCCCCACAAAAAAACCCACAAATAGATTCAGTGCATTCCAAATCAAAATCCTAGTTTCTTAAAATAGAAATTGATAAACTGGTTCTAGAATTCACATATAAATACAAATGAGCTAGAGTAGCCCAAACAACTTTGAAAAATAAAGTTGAAAAACTTAGTACTATCTGACTTCAGATTTTTTTGAAACTACAGTAATTATGATATTGGCATCAAGATGGACAAATACATGATTGGAATAGAAAATAATACAGAAATAGACCAGAACATAGATGGTCAATTGATGTTTTGCAAAAGTGCCAAGCAAATTAAGTGGAGAATGAAGAGTTTTTTTTTTAATAAAAGGTACTAGAATAATTGAATATTCATATGCAAAAAAATTAACTTTGATCCATACTTCACACCATAGACAAAAATCAACCCAAGATGGTTCATAGGCCTAAATGCAAAACTTAAAACTATCAAACTTTTGGGAGGAAACCGTAAAATGAAATCTTTGTGACTTTGGTTTGGGAAAATATATTTTTAGTTATAGCAACCAAAGCCTAATCCATAAAAGAAAAAACTGACAAATTGGGCTTCATCAAGATTAAAAAGTTCTGCTCTTGGAAAAGCACTCTTCCCCACGTGACATACTTAAAGCAAATGTTTACAAATCACATCTGATAGAATACTTATCCAGAACATATAACAAACTCTCAAAGCTGAAAAATAAAAAACGAACAATTCCTTTTAAAAGAAAATGTGCAAAAGTTTTGAAAGGATATTCACCAAAGAAGATACAGAAATGGCAATCACACACAGGAAAAGGGGACATCATTAGCCGTTAGAGGAATGCAAAATGAAACCACAATGAAATACCATTTCATGAGAAGGGCTACAGTTAAAAACTAACAACACTGAATGTGAGCAAAAGTATGGAGCAACTCGTTGTAAAATCACTTTGGAAAACTCTTTTGCAGAGATTAAGCATTTAAGTGAAACATATTCTTCCCCAGCGATTCAGCATTCCACTGCTAGATACTAACTCAAGAAAAATGAAGACATTTAACCATAAAAAGACTTATATAAGAACAATATTTTAGCTTTACTCATAATAGCCCAAACTGGATACAACTCAAATGCCCATCAACAATAGAATGTCTGAACAAATTGTGGTATGCTCACATGTTGGAATACTATCAGTAATAAAAAGAAAGAACAACATATACTTGCAACAACATAGATGAATTTCAAAAATATGCTGAGCCTAAAAACAAGGCACAAGAGACTCCACATTGTATGACTGCAATTATACAAAATTCTAGAACAGGCAAACTAATCCATGGTGATAGAGTAGTAGTTGTCTGTAGAGAGGAATTGACCAGAAAGAAGGAAAAGGGAAGTTCCTGGGGTGATGGCAATATTTTTTATCTTGATTGGGTGGTGGTTGCATAAATATATTGTATAGTTTTGCCCAAACTCATTGAATTATACATTTAGGATCTGCACCTTTCACTACGTATAAAATGTATGTTAAAAAGAATAGTAATGGACTCTAAATGCCTCCTTCCTAAGTCTTGCTTACATTTTTTATAATGTATTTTTGTGGTTGTTACCAGTGGTGGTCTTTTGACTTGAAGAAGAAACTCTTAAGAACAAACACTTAGTTGTGTAAACAATTGTGTGTCCTGTTATGCAGAGGAGTCAGTTGTGCACACCAGTCGTTTCTCATTATGCATAGAGGGAGCAAAGTCGCTTGACAGTTACACTGCCATCAAAGCAAATGACAGAGCCAGTCAAGAGCTGAGGCTCTGGGCTCAAGCAGATGTGGTTTTGAATCCCAGTTCTGCCATTCTTCAGCCACTTGACTTTGGGCAAATGACAGAGCTTCTTGTTGCCTTGGGTCCCCACCTGTAAATGAGGATCACAATGCTTGCCTCATGGAGTAATTAGGAGGTGGATGACAAAATGCTGCAGACTGTCCACATGGTGTCTGTTAATGAGATGAAGAATAAAATGAGGCTTCTCCTTAGTAGATATGTAGTACTTTAGAGGATTTGGGGATTTTATTTAGAGATCTGTCTGAAAGTCTCCAGAAACATTTACTTAGAAATGCTTTCTGCTAAACGAATGAGTTGGTTTATGATAAAGAAAGAGACTTTGGTCCCTGGGTTCACATCTCTCACCTTTCCACAAGATTATTTCCATCACTCACTCCCAACTTAAGCTCCTGGTCTCACCTCTACTTTACCTCCTTAAGCGAGTTTCACACAGAGGCGAGGGAATGCTTTTATTTATTTTACATATCATTTAGATCTGGGTTACTTCAAGAAAGCTTAAGGCCTCCAATGGAAAAGCATGAAAACTTAGCCTCCACTTCAAGTGGGTGTTGGGTGTCAGAGTCTGTGCCAGTTGAGGCTGTGCCAATCTGATACTCAAGGTGCACAAATACAACCAATCAAAGAGGTTTCTACCAAAGAGATAAGCTTCCAGGATGGCCTGAGTTGCATCCTGAGCTATACTGTGTCCTTCTCTGACCCCTGTCCCCAAGACAAGATTTGGACAGCATCTGGTTGAGTTACCACCTTTCACAGCTCAGGGATCTGTGTGGCATTGCAAGAGTCATTTACCTTTCCAGGCATCCACCAGACAGATCTCAGAGTAAAACCCAAGTTGCTCACAACTCCCCCACATCACCAAGAGTGGAGCCTAGCTGCCAGAGTCTTTTCTTTACTTGTTTGACTGGGCAAATTGCAGAGTTTTTCCAGTCCCAGTTCCAGCCAGAGCATCTGGCTGGATGCACATGCGGAGCTGGGGAGCACTTAAGTAGCCTGATGTCCAGCAGATCGGACTTCAAGTCCTGCCGTACTCGCCGCATGACCTCGGGCCAGTTGAAACCTCTCAATCTCTGGTTCTATGAAATCGCTGTCATAACAGTACTTCTCTGTTTTCCTAAGGATTTAATGAGATAACATACCCAAGGGGCTGGTACTTAGTAAGCCCTTAACACATGCCAGCAGTTGTTCTTGTTGTATTTACCAATTATCATAATTTTTTGAATTATTCTCCAACTGTTACCTGTAATGAAATCTCGAGTCCCAAATTAGCTATTTCTGTGAGGGTCAAGAAAGCTTATATAGTCTTTTTATATATCTCCCACCATACCTAGGGTGATGCCAGGGGTTGGGGGCAGTATTGATAACAACTGAATAAGTGATTATAGGTGACTTGATGTATGACTTGCTATGCCTCTCTGTATACTATGTGTATATACATATACGATTGTATTAGTCCATTCTCAGACTTCTATAAAAAAATACCTTGAGTAATTCACAAAGAAAAGAGGTTTAATTGGCTCATGGTTCCACAAGCTGTACAGGAAGCACAGTGGCTTCTGCTTCTGGGGAGGCCTCAGGAAGCTTCCAGTCATGGCAGAAGGCAAAGAAGAAGCAGGCACATCTTATTACTACGAGATTTGGGTGGGGACACAGGTCGAAACCATATCAACTGTATACATATACATACACATATACATGCACATATACCATACACTTATGCAGTGAACAGGGGATCTGACCTTGATTATTCTTGTATTGCAATATTCTTTCCCCAAAACTTTCTTTGGAGTCCCACTTTCCACATGCAGATGAATATTTACATGTATGACTGGCTCATCTTACAATTTTGTTTTCTTTAAGAAAACATTTGCTTCTTCTCAGTAAGCCCAGGTTAAACCCTGTTGAGCTGTTAGTTGATCCCTTTCTTTCTGAAAGAGGACAAAAGATCAAGGCATTAGTTCGCAGATTACAAGGATCTTTTTAAAATCCTCCTAACTAGTTCAGTTTCAGTGCATTTGGTACTGTGGAAAAGATGGCATCATTCCTGAAGGGAACACAGAGAATCAGGTGGCGCGAAGACAAAAGCCCTCTGGATTGCTGCAAGAAATGTCCTCAGGTAACCGAGGCTCTTTTGTGAGAAAACAAGAATGTCCTGGCTGCTGAAAACAACAGAAGGTGACATGGTTTATGTCGGGTGATGAGGTGACTTCAGCAGTTGCTCCTGGAGAGTTCCCCTGCTCTTGCTGGTCTGTGTAGGGCTTCCCTCCAACCTGCCTGTCCAGGGACTGGAAGAAGGGGTGCTGGGAGGAGAGGGTGAGGGGCCATCGTGCCTGGACCTTGACTTCCTGTTGATACCTTGTTCAGGCTGGAGCTAAGCCACCGACCCCACAGGCTTTAAGACCAAATCCCTGCAGCAGAGCGGCTGGGACCCATTACATGCTTTTCATATCCTTTTGTAGGAGGTTGGGTGAGGGTGAGGGGACAGGATGGAGAGCTCGTGACAACACCTTCTCTTCTCTTTGGCCTCTTCAACACCACAGGCTGCTAAGAGATGCAAGAGACCAGGACCCAGAATCCTGAGTTACAAATCAAACACCCAAGAATTCCCAGTGTCTGTTTTCTTCTGCCCAACCATCGCTGGTGTCTCAGAGACAAATCAGCTCCCTAGAACTCCTATCCGCCCACACTCTCCAGGATTTTAGCTGTTACTTTTTATTGACCTCTCCTCGTAGGTAGAATGCTACATCACAATTTGAGATGTGCAAAAAGTAGAGGTTCTTAAACTTCATTTTGCTATTTAATTTCTATTTTGAGCCCCCGTTTAGCCAAATGATGAAAATGTAGTCAGATCAGGATCCTCTTCACTTTCTTCAGGGTCCCATCTGCGCCCCAGGGGGTAGATAGTACTGAAATGTAGAGGGTGTGGGGAGGAGGACAGCAGGGTCATCTGAACCTGGGTGTCGTCCTGGCTGTGTCCTGGCCGCTGCAGAGAGGTCCTTCATCATTCAGCTCTCTGCCGGGATGCTTTTGTTTCTGACTTCTTCTCAGGGTTCTGTCTGCCTCTCCCCTTTCTCTTTCTCTCTGCTATGCCTGCACCCTCTTGGGAGCAGAAAACACATCACTGGCCCAGCACACCCTCAGTGGGAGAGCTTCTGAGAGGCTGCCTCAAGCCTGCCCCCCAGGCACACCTCACAGACATTTCCTCTGCACCTGACCTTACTAGGCACGGTGAAAACAGGTAGGGGGTGGGTGGGGCTTATTAACCCTCAAGGCTTTCCCTAGGCCCAGTAGGGTGATCTTTTCTGCACTCATGGTATTCTTCCTTCTTCTCCTCTTTCCTACAAAACTCAGGACCTAGGAGCATCCCAGTCTTCCCTTCCTCCCCTCCCATGCTCCTCTTCCTTGCTTTTGGACCCAGGGAATCTATCCAGTCCCAGGGTGGGGAAAGCTGACATTTATATCGTCATATACATTTTATGCTTTGAGTCCCCAAGATCATATTGACTTTCTTCCCCCTCTTTTATCTGGTACAGTATTGCCCTTAAGCCTGGATAAATAGGACTTCTGCACCAGGCCCCACCCTCAGGAGACCCTGCACTTTGATGTATTTTCTCTGGACATTTCCAAGTCCTCTTCTGGTACTTGAAGTATCCATAGGTCCCATCTTCATTTATCCCTTGCTGGTCTGACTCTTTTTCTGTTTTGTTTTGTTTCGTTTTAGGAGACGGAGTCTCACTCTGTCGCCCAGGCTGGAGTGCAGTGGCACGATCTCAGCTCACTGCAACCACTGCCTCTAGGGTTCAAGCAATTCTCCTGCCTCAGCCTCCCCAGTAGGTGGGACTACAGGCACACGCTGCCATGCCCAGCTAATTTTCTGTATTTTAGTAGAGACAGGGTTTCACCGTGTTGTCCAGGCTGGACTTGAACTCCTGAGCTTAGGCGATCCACCCGCCTTGGCCTCCCAAAGTGTTGGGATTACAGGCGTGAGCCACCGCACCCGGCCCTGTCTGATTATTTACTGCAGGGGTCTATCAGATACCTGAAGGGCCCAGACCTCGCACCTATAGCATCGTCCAAGGTCCCAGTGCTGGGCTTTGGTTCTAAAAGGGTGACCTGTAAGCAGATTCCTTTGGTTTTAAAAGGGTGAATTGTAAGCAGGTTCTAAAAGGGTGACCTGCACCAGATAGAGCAGTATTTATTTCTCAGAATCCTATGAGATGGGACCACCATACTGGTACTTTAGTCATGCTGATCTGAGGTGACCCAAACTGTCTGTGGACAGTTCCCTGTCCCCTGCAAAAATATTTGCCTGGCACTGTTGTTAAAAAAAAAATTCTACAAATTAATAATTTTAACAAATTTTAATTGAGCAACAAATGATTTGTGAATTGGGCAGCCCCTGAACCAGAAAAGGTTCAAAGAGACTCTGGCTTGGTTGAAAAAGACTTGTAGAAAGCGAAAGGAAAGTGACATGCAGAAAATGGAAGTAAGATGCATAAACAGCTGGATTGGTTGCACCTCGGTGTGCGTCTTATTTGGAAAGGGTTTAAGCAATCGGCCGCCTGTGATTGGCTGAGAAACTCAGTGATTGGCCTGAGAGTAGGTTGCAGTCTGTTTACACATTCAGGTAGGTTACAGTTCACTGTGTATGAAGAAACCTTAAGGCTGAACTTAAAATATGTAAGGAGGCAGCTTTAAGCTAAACTTATATTTGACACCCCCCTTACCTCCTGGGGTGACTTTGTTCTGGCATCTGCCTCCTTCACTGAGGCGAAAAGCATGACATATAGAGCTACTTCTAGAATAAAGGGGAGGGATACAGGGTAACAGAAAACACAAGGAGAAAGTACATTAGCAAATTTATCCAAAGATCATACTGCCATTCTTGTGAAAAGTACCCTAGTATATAGTCAGTATTGAGCATTAGAGGACTTGAGTTTGGCTGGGTGCTGTGGCTTGTGCCTGTAATCCCAGCACTTTGGAAGGCCAAGGCAGGTGGATCACCTGAGGTTAGGAGTTTGAGACAAGCTTGGCCAGCATGATGAAACCCGGTCTCTACTAAAAATACAAAAATTAGCTGGGTGTGCTGGTGGACGCCTGTAATCACAGCTGCTCAGGAGGCTGAGGCTAAGGAGAATCACTTCAACCTACAAGGCAGAGGTTGCAGTGAGCTGATATTGTGCCACTGCACTCCAGCCTGGGCCACAGAGCAAGACTCCCTCTCAAAAAAGAAAAAAAGATTGTGTTCACATTAGTTTTAGTCCTGACTGTGCTACTAACCAGCTTTGTGATCCTGGGCAAGACACTTGACTCTCTGGGCCTGTTTCTTCATCTTTAAAATGAGATGGATGGACGGCTATCTATAAGAGATAGATGGGCAGATGAGGAAGGGAAGTTTCCCAGACAGACTGGGGAGAAGGAGATGGGAGCTGGTGGCTGTCTCGACTCTCTGTCCCTATCCAGTTCTGCAAAAATTCCCATTTCCCTGGCTATTGTCCCCATCCCGCCTCTTTCCCCACTGCTTTGTTTCCAAGAGTAGCTTGGTGAGGTAGATGAAAAGATCGCTCCAAGAGTCAGAAAACCTGAATGTTTCTTCTACAGTGTTTGTTGTGACCTTTTGGCAATGTAGAAACTCTCCAAGTGTTACCTTTCTCATCAGTAAGATGCAGTTACAGATACCTGTTTTGTGTATCGTGGTGTTTTGGACCTCACGTATGATAATGCGCATGGGAGCTGCTCTGCAGCCATGAAACCCACATGCAAGGTCATGTCTTTCAAGGCATGATTGGGACTGCGTCTCTTCCTTATTCCCCGCCACAGTTGCCCATGGGATTTCTACACAGTGCACACTAAACCTCGTTCCAGGTGACTTCACAGCTCCCGAATGAAACCGAATAACAGAGATCACCAGATAAGGTGGTGTTACTGCATTGTGTTCACCGCATGTCAGAGAAAAGGACTTCTGTGTTGTTTTATTTTTGTTTTAAGGCATCAGAGCCAGACTGAGTACAGTTATTACAGGGAGAGTAAAAACTAAGGGCTTATCTGTCCGAATAAGTGTGGTTTGCCACCCAAACTGAATGAGACAGGGGAAGATTTTCCGCCAAGTGAGACGATGGGAAAGAAAAGCAGGCTTAGAAGCAATTTGTGGGAGGGATCTACGCAGGCAGGGCAGTGCTCGGAGAAGAAGAGGAAAGTTGTCCTTCTGGTAAAGGCCTATATGAAGTTTGTGAGAGAACCGCCACATCTTATCTTTTTGACCTGAGCCAGTTACTCTTGGTCACGTCGTAAGTAATTCTAACTTGATGGTATTTGGGAAAAACCTGTCTCAGAGTGTTTCCCCTCTGCTCTCACACCCCAACAATCGACATAGAAGAAGGCTTCTGTAACCAAATGTGTGGGGTTTTCCCCCCAGACCAGCAGCGGACACCAGCTGGGTGTCCTCTAGTTCATTCTGACTCTTCTTATCTGGAAATAGCATCAGATTCCACAGGTTGAGGGCTCACTCAGCCCCAGAGACTGCCCCCACTTCACATACCTGTGGCACGAGCAGGCCGCTGGAACTTCTGATCTACTGTCTTTAAGTTGGGGTTCCCACAGCTCCCTCTTTAGACTTGATTAACTTGCTGGACTCAGGGAAACGCCTGTCTACTGCTTTATTATAAAGGATAGAAATGAAGAGAAGCATAGGGAGACGCATGGGGAAGGGGTGTGGAGCTTCCGTGTATCGTCCTGGGCACGCCACCCTCCAGGAACCCCCATGTGTTCAGCTATCTGGAAGCCCTCTGAACCCTGTCCTTTTGGGTTTTTATGGAGGCTTCCCATAGGCATGATTGACATTACATAGGCATGGTTGAGAACCGTGTAGAAACGTGACTGGATAAAAAGCCCGTGATCTAAACCCCGCAAGGCCTGCCTGCTCAGACTTCTCATGGCCTCTCTGCATAGCAGCCCTTACTCTAGGGTATGGGGCAAGGACCTCTCTGAAATGAGGGTCTTTTTGATCCACAATCAGAATAGAGTCCTGTCTTGAGCAGGTCTGAAGAAGACAGGAGAAGGTCAGAGAGGAGATTCTATTTCTGGAGGCC
Organism: Cacajao melanocephalus; assembly: GCA_963573385.1. Taxonomy (NCBI): domain Eukaryota; kingdom Metazoa; phylum Chordata; class Mammalia; order Primates; family Pitheciidae; genus Cacajao; species Cacajao melanocephalus. The sequence goes on from CAUYLG010058766.1 coordinate 174,126, forward strand.
CGTTGCTGAGGTCTAAAGCACCTCAACATTATAACAAAAGACAGCAATAAGGGTTATGGGAGTTATGATTCAGGAACTGCAGATGAAAACCAATAGGGGCGTGTGTGTTTGTATATACACATATATATAAAATCGCATATAAAATCATAATATCGCACATGGCATCATAAAAGCTGAGTGCAGGAGGAAAGCTTTAAACGTCCTAGTCTGACCTTCCCCTTAGTTCAGTGGCTCTCAAAGTACCCATGCCCTCAGGCCAGCAGTTGCAGAGAACTTGTTAGAAATGCAAGTTCTTGGGCCCTGCCTCAGCCTTACCAAATCAGCGACTCTGGGTGGGATTCAGAAATTGGTGAACAAGCCTTCCAGGTGATTCCATTAGAACTAAAGCGTGAGAGCTACAGTCCTCCTTCATCCCTTTCAAAAACAGCATATCTGACACCTAACAGATGATCTTTCGGCCTCTCTCTATTTCTGGTGATGGGGCGCTTACCACCTCATGAGGCATCTAACCATTAGATAGTTTCTCATTTTTCTGAGATAAATCTGACTTCCTGTCACTGTCACCCTACTTTATCCTCTGAATGCAATTCAGTTATACTGACTCCAGGTCACTGGAAACTGGGCTAGTGATTCACATAGCAGGAATTTGGTAAAAGAGAATAAACTGGGAGGGAGGCCAGGGCCTCACATTTTCCTTTCAACCAAATTAAAAAGCAAGATTAAGGGCTGTCCTTGGCATTTGTGAGATTATGATAAATATCAGTATTAATAACAATAGTGACAGTAATAATTACCCATGGCTTGATTTGGATGCAGGTCAAGAAACCATCCAAATCAAATTACATGTAAGAAAAATATGTGTTCAGTGGGTGGAACATTCTCAAAGAGGAAGAAAAATGGACGCTGTGAAAAACGTTTCACCTTCTAATGGGGATAACTATTCCTTTCCATTCCAAGGAGGTTATAAGAGAAATATCTCCTGGCAGGACAGGAATATGTTACGGATAAGGCCCCAGCCCCACTTTGTCTCAGTGTGTGCACAGAAGAAAGGGCTGGTGGGGGAAAATGAGCCTTTACCTGGAGACCCCTCAACCAGAGATACTTTGACTTGAGTGTACTTGTTGGGCCAGCTTTTATTGCTGGGGATCTTTTCTGTTTGTTCCTGGTGGGTGTTTGGTAGAAGAAACAGGGAGAGTGTGATATTCTTTCTCACACAGGGAGGCAGAGAGGGGAGGGATGGGACTAGGGAGGGGGAGGAGGAAGAGGAGAAGAAAGAGGAGGAAGAGGAAGGAGGGTGAAGTTACCCGGGATCTGGCCTCAGCCTCCCTTCCCTCAGTGCAGTTATGATCTCTTCTTCCACTTTCTTGCCCCTACAGCTCTAAGCAGTGCCAGGGTACTCTTGCAAATATTTTTTTCTCCCCAAATTTGAGCCTGGAGAGTGTTTACTTCCTGTCAAATCCCAGGGACCTGCTGATTTTTCCCATTACTGCAAATTGCTGCTCTTGGGTGCTTTGCATTTGTTATTAAGATGCAATCAAGGCTGCCTAGCTGATTACCAGCCTCACCTCAGCCCCAACCCTCACACCTGACTTAGGAGTGAACTGCAGTGGAAAACAGAATGCCAGTTTCTAGCTGCTAGGGGCCAGCCAGGGCTTTCTGTTTTGTCAGGGGCTCAAGTGGGCAGCTGGGCCAGAGGGAGCACCAGGAAGGAGCCAAGAGGTGCTGGGCTCCTCCGCAGATCCTGGAATGCTGAGAAGCAACTTGACGTTTCTCAAGTTCCTGGGAATCGTGGTGGGTGTCGGGCCGTGTGACAGGCCTCTGGAATGATGATGGCTGATGGCCGTGGCGGCCTGCCCAATGAGGCAGAGGCCAGCCCGAGCCCGGCCTTCCACACGAATAAGCACAGAGTGTCTCTTAAGGCTGAATGGCAGGATGATGCGCCCGCGGGTGATGGCCTTCCTGGAATCATGTGGCAATCAGCATGTTCCCAAACAGCTACAAGCTCTGCCACAGGCATAGCCCCCGCCTCTGCCACCCACCTGAGGACCCCTCCTCCTCTGCCCACCCTTGTCAAATCCACCCACTCCCTTCTTCAGTTATGTTCATGACTGCAGCCAGCAAAATGCACACAAGCACGTGAGCACACACTTCCAGCGGCTTCTGAGCACACACAAAAACCAGCTCCCGGGCCAGAGCTCGCTTTCTTAAGGCCATCTGTGACCCTAACTCCGCTCTCCTCTTGCTCGCTTTGTAAAAAGTGTCTCCATTTTTATTAAACAAGTGCCTTAGCTCCTGCCCTCCCTGAAGGTTCATTGTTGTATGAGAAAAAGAACAGCTCCCCTGAAGATCACAAACACAGAAATTGTGTGGGATCACTGAGAAGGGAAAGGCTGAGAGAATCGGAGAAGAAGCTGCAGCAACACAGCTGTCACAAATTCAAGCAAAAGCATAAAAACCTGATAACGAGAGAGACAAGCTAGATCTCTTTGTGAGACCTCCACGGACATCTTTCTAAAACCCAAGTCAGATCTACGTGGGGAAGCTTGCAGCAGTGTGATGCCTGTCCTGTGTCACCTGGTTTTTATTAGACCTACTGAATGTGTTGATGGAAGAGAAAATGGACAGTAAAGAGGAAAGGGAGAGAACGAAGGGAGGTGGGATTTTCGCAGTGCTGAAAGTGCCCAGACTTGAAAAGAGACAGGCAATCCTGAGTTCAAACCCTGCGTGTTCCACTTAATGCCTCTGTTTCTTGAGCCTGTTCTCCACACTCTGAACAGAGATAATGAATCTATATCACAGGGTTATTATGCTATAGATAAGCCTATCTATATCACAAGGAGAACACAGGGAACAATAAACAAAGTATGCAAAATTTGCTTCCTTTCTTTTTCTGTTGTTCGGTGAAGAAGATGATTAAGGCAAGATTTTTTAAAAAATAAAATTGTTTTCAGCATCATTTAAAGACCAAGATGAGACTCTACTCAGGACCAAAAGGGATTATGATGCCCTATCCTCTCACGGAGAAAAACGTGCAGTTCTTAAACTCCAAATTTGCATTATTCTGCTCTCCCTATTTTTTTCTTCTGGTATGCCACTTAGCCTGAAGCTGACAAATGCAAAGCCGAGACCCAGGGTCCTCCCAGGTTACTCAGGGAGTCTTCTTTCTGAGCCCAAGTTTAAAGGCAGGTTGCATTGTGGGGTCCACACAAGAGAGAGCAGAACTGTCTTTGGCACAAAGAAGTATCCCAGAGTGTGTTTAGGGAGAAACATAAAGGGTTGACCTGGGTGAAGCCCATGATACAAGCCTTATGGAAGAATGTCCCAAGGAGGCACGTGATAAGATGGGCTGTGAGCATTCCAATAGGTGTCTTGCCCTGGGGCAGCTGGAGCCTCTGAGCCTTTTCTAGTTGTCAGCTGTGCGGTGTCTAGGGAAGGCCTAACATACGTAGAACTGGAGTCCCCAACTGTCATTAGAATCCCAGAAGCAAAGGAGAGAAAGAGAATGAAACAGAAGGAAATTTTGAAGAGATAATAGCCAAAGTTTCCCCGAACAGAAAAACAATATCCAGACACAGATTCTAGAAGCTTAATAAATACCAATAGGATAAACATAAGACAAACGCACCTAGATATTTCATGGTCTTATATATTACTGCTGAAGATGAAAGACAGAGAAAAATCTTAAGAGTAATCAGATTATTTTTAAAAAGACATGACTTTCAAAGGAGCAATACTAACACTGAACTTCTCAAAAGAACGAATGGAAGTCGGAAGATGATAAAATGATTTGTTTAAAATTCCAGAATCATAATGGGAAGTTTTAACAGTATAAGTAAATGATAAACAAGCAGTCAAAAAGTCAGGAGGGCGATACAATGCTTGAACAACAGTCTAATTTGAATTATTGCCATATAGAGGAGACTCACCAAGCAAGTGCAGAACATGCCTTCTTTTCAAGCATACACAAAACATTTTCCAAATTGATTATGGACTGGACCATAAAGTGAGTATCAACAAACTATAAACTACAAATTATAGTATTTGACTACAGTAAAATTGAGCTAGAAATTAATCATAAAAATGAATAAAATGATAATAAAATATGACCTATTAAAATATGTGCTTAAAGGATGTGCATAGCCTCAAATGTACATGCTAGAAAAGAAAAAAGGCTGAAAATAATGATGTGAATATTCATATGAAGAAGTTGAGAAAATAAAACACAATTAAACTCTAAGATAGTGGAAATAAGAATTTAATGAAATAAATGACAAATCCATTACAGAGAAAATCAACAAAATTAAAAGTTATTTTTTTGAAAGGACTAATAAAAGATATTGCCCCCTAGGAAGACTATGTATTTAATATTTGCATGTGTGTGGAGGGGGGAACACACATAAATTGTCACGTTAGGAATGAAAAAAGGGACATTATTCCAGATTCTCTTTACATTAAAAAAGTGAGAAGATATATTCAATAAATTCATGCCAATGCGTTTCATAATTTATAAAAACAGATCTTATCAAAATTAATACAGAAAGAAACAAATTTTAAATAGCTCAATAGCTATTAAAATTGAATCCATTATTAAAAACCTTTTCCTCAAGGCAACTCCACACCCAGATGGTTTCACCAATAACTTTTTTTAAGCTTCAATAAATAAATAACTGATTTTATACAGTTCTTTCAGAAATAGGAAAACAAAAGACATTTTAAAACGTATAAAGCCAGATATAATTCAAATAATTCAAGGAAATCACAAGACAGAAATTACAGGCTGATCTCTTTCATGAATGTAAATTTCAAATTATTTTTCAAAATATTAGCAAATCAAATTTGTGATTTATAAAAGGTACAAATTACAACCAATCTGAGTTAATTCCAGAGAAACAGGATTGGTTTAATAATCAAAAAACAGCAATTGTAATTTATCACATTAACAGAATGAAGGAGAAAAACCATGTGGCTATATCAAAAGATATAGAAAAAGCATTTGATAAAATTCAATATACATTTCTGATAAAATCTTTACTTATCAAAATGAAAATAGCATTTCCTTAATCTGACAAAAAGCATCTATTAAAAAAGACCTACTACAATCACCATGCTTAAAGGTAAAATACAAAAGCCATCCCTTGAGATGAGAAATGAATAAAGATTCCTGGATAACTTTTCTTCAATGTTGTCCTAAAGTATAGCAAGAAAAAAAAAAGCTATGAAGTCACAAAAGGAAGGTACAATACTATCAGCATCTGTAGATGGCAAGGATGTGTGTTTAGAAAGAGACAAAAGAATTTGTAGCAAAACTATTAGAATCATTGAGTAAATTCAGCAAAGTCACTGAATACAATGTTGATAAACAAAATCAGTTGTCTTCCTATATGTTAGCAACAATTGAAAATAAAAATATACCATTTTTAATGGCATCCCAAAATAACAAATGCCCAGAATAAATCTAATGAAAAATTTGCAGAAAAGTATTATGAAAGAAATTACAGGAGGTCTAATAAAGAAGGAATAGACTATGTTCATGGATTAGAGATTCAATATTATAATAAAACAAACTGATCTAAATATTCAAAATTTAGGATACCTTATTTGCTTTTTGCTTTATTTCCTTTTGGGAAAAATGACAGGCTGATTATAAAATGTGTATGAAAATGTAAGAATAATAGCTACCTTTCCTTGAATAAGAAAATAAAATTAGAGGGCTTATAATATTAAGAGAGATTATAATGCTACAGCAATTAAGAGAGCATAGTATTCATGTAAAATAGAAATATCAAGCAATGTATCAGAAGAAGGTATTAAAAACAGACTTGTTCATATAAAGTTATTTGATTTATGCCAAAGTTAACATAGCAGTGAATTTTTAAAAAAATGGTCTTTTCCTAATAGTCTGAATCAATGAAATATATGTATGCAAAAATATTGATTCCTGTCTTACAGCACATTTTAAAAAATTAGTTCCAGAAAAATTACAAATATAAATATGAGAGCTGAAATAATTCAACTTCTAGTTGATTAATAGGGCTCTACTTTCATAACATTAAAGTGAGAAATTGTTTCTTAAGCAGGGCACACACAAAAGAGTAATAATTATAAAATAGGTGATTAATAAGTTTTACTTCATAAAAAATGAGAATGTCTATTCATAAAAAGTATACACTAAGAGATTAAAAGTCAAGCCTGAGAGTAGGAAAAAGATATTGGCAATACATCTATCTGAGGAAGGTCTTCTATCTAAAGTAGATAAAGATATCCTATTAATCAATGAGGAAAAAATGACTCAATAGATAAATGTGCAAAAATCCTTGCTGATCACCTCTAAAAGAAGATATCCAAGTGGCTAATATGCATATGGAAAAGTGTTAAATTTCATTAGTCTTCAGGGAAATGAAAATTTAAGCCATAATGTAACAACAACACTACTCCACCCCAATGGCTAAAATTAAAAAGACTGACAACACTCAGTGTTGGTGAACATGTGAGGCCAGCTGAAATTCTCATATCCTGACTATGTGCTGTGTTGTTACACAGTATTAATTGAAAAACAACACCTTGAAAAACTATGTGATGGTATCTACAACAAAAACTGTATGGTGGTATCTACTTCCTTGTGGTATATGAACCTATGTATACCACAAGACTCAGCAATTCCACCCCTGCTGTTTGCTGGGAAGTCATCTCTGACCCACATCTTCCAGGTCTGCCCTCTTGCTAATGTCCAGTGCTTTTGAGGGCCCAGAGCAGTGCTTCATAGTGGTATAGGGGAGAAGAAACACTTTTCTTCCTATCTTAGGTTCATGACTGAGGCCCCAGAGAAAAGTATATAAATTTATTTGACATAAGTTTTGTGTAACATGGGAGCCTTCATAAGGAAAAGAAGATCCAAAGAAACAGTTCAGCTTGTGTATTTTTATGCTAGACTTGATAAAGAGTTGACAGTGATAGAGAAATGTAATTGGACAAAGGGGTATGATTTAATGGTAATAAACTGGGGGAAATTTAACAAGGCCTGTTTAATTAGATTCTTCTCTGTGTCCCTGTGTCCTCATAGGTAAAAATGTTCTTTTCCTCTGGGTATAGGGAGGGCACCTCTCATATGAGGGTCTTATGATCTGCTTCAGGAGAAGGTCAGCAAATCCTTCCCAGATTTCATGACCTGCCTCAGGGGAGAAGGGCAGTGGGGAAGGTGAGAATTTGTTTACTGCTTCTGCTGTTTTCTTAAATGCCAAGGTACCACATTTGGGGATAGCATGTCCTGTACTCAATCAGTGGCCATTCTCTGCCCAGGGTACTAACTCTAGAAGCCATTCTGGTGACAAAACAGTACTACATTTTCTCCCATCTCAACTGGGCCTGAGCCACACTGAGCTCCTCACAGACATAGGGAGCAGTTTTCTCCAGTGTGTTCTGTATTTCATAACTGAGGTCTGAAGCAGTTTGCTTGTGCCCCCATTCACAAAAACCCGTTGGATTTTCAACTACTCCTGCCTGCTGGTACTCTCTCCATACACAAAGCCTAGTCCATGGGTTCTGATCAGGAAACAGACACCATGCTGTCCCCTTCATCTGTGTCTTGCCCCAGGCCCCTGTCATCAACCTTCTGTAAGTACAAAGAGATGCTTGCAGGCTGCTTGTGACACTCATTACTCAGACACCCCGATTCTAGCTCTTGCTTTAGGCCCCTTGGGACCCCTGCTACATGGTGTGTCATTTAGGAATTCTTTGGGCTGAAAGTAACAGAAATCCCAGACAATGGTACCTGAAATCAATAGGCATTAGGTTTCCTGATGAAGAAATTGGGGCTGGGTGCGGTGACTCACGCCTGTAATACCAGAACTTTGGGAGGCCAAAATGGGTAGATCATGAGGTCGGGAGATGGTGAATCTCTGTTGCTACTAAAAATACAAAAAATTAGCTGGGTGTGGAGGCACACGCCTGTAATCCCAGCTACTCCGGAGGCTGAGGCAGGAGAATCGCTTGAACTCGGCAGGTGGAGTTTGCAGTGAGCCAAGATTGCGTCACTGCACTCCAGCCTGGGTGACAGAGTGAGGCTCCGACTCAAAAAAAAAAAAAAAAGAAAGAAAGAAATTGGGAGGTAGGCAGAGGAGGCTGGTATTGGTTCAGCCTGTCAGTCAAATCATCAGGGTGCTGGATGTTTTCTGTCTGATTACTGTGACGTCCTTAGTGTTGGCTTTTTGTCCCTTATCCTTGCCATCTCGTAGTTACAATGGCTATGTAGCTCAAAGCATCATGACCCTGTGCAGTTCAGAAACAAGGGGAAGAAATAGTACAGCTCACTCTATGTCCCACCTGTCTCTTTTATCAGAAAGGAAAGCCTTCCTTTCCCCAACCCCCACCCTCAGCAAACCCTGATGTCTCCTTGGCCAAAATCAAGTCACATGGACAGTCCTGGATACAGAGGACACTGGAAAGTGAATATTCAGTAGTTCAGAATGGCTTTTGCATAGCCAGCTAACAGTGCCAAACAACAGTCACTCAGAATTACAAATCGAAGCAAAAATGTATAATCCACCTAGAATGGAATAATCAGGAGCTGGACTTACCTATTCAGCTTGGCTTTGTTTGGGAACAGATATGTATTTCAGTCTTCCCTGCGCAGGCTTTGAAATTACTTGCTTGGTTTTTCTGTGTTTCCAGTCAAAATGAGGTTTTCCTTTGGTAAACATAACGATTTCATAATAAAAGTGCTGAATTATTTTATCAAGTGGTGACTTTAGACTCTCCTCCCTGCTACTTATTTGAACATCAGAATCAATTCCCCCAGTGCCATTGGAGACAGTCTGATGGAGTAAAGGAGGGAGAAACCTCTGCTCAATCAAGTACCTGATTAATACAGGTGCAGTATGCAAATTGCTGACTTTCTAAAAATTAGAATCAGATAAAACATGCTTATAACTGCTCTTACAGCATCTCTTCTTTTTTTCTCAATCTCTTAACATCTTCTTCCCAAACATTACCTGTTCTGTGTGGTAGGATGTTATGTTTTTGAGACTGTTGTTAATGTTCCCTCTTTTCTTAGCCCTAATCACTTTCCTCTAGACTCCTATGCGTCTCTGCCACTCTTTGCTGATTGTCTTATATAGGCAAAGCATAAATCCAACTGAGAAAATGGCAGGTTGCAGGGTGTTTACACCAGCATTAAATCTAATCACAATACACACCCTTTTCTGGACATGGCACCTCCCCATGAACAACAGATACTCATTTATACATAAGACTTTTTTCTGACCTAGTTCCTCTGTCATTGCTAGGTGGGAATTTCCAATCTGCTTTCTGTCAGGAATCCCTGCTCTAAGTGGTTCCACAAATGAGTGTGTAGGATGCAAGGTGTGACAACATTTATTGAGCACGTACTGTGCCAGGCACTGTATTAGGGGCAGGTGTGTGTATACATATTGTCTCATTAAATCCTCACAGTGACTCTCTGAAGCTTTTTTTTTGTCACTCTTGAGGAAATTGAGGCTCAGAGAGATTCAGCTATTTGTCCAAGGCCACACCATCAGGAGTCATGGACCTACATTCCAACCTGGGTGCACCTCATTCGAGGCCTGTTCATTGGACAAGCTCTTACTGAGGCCAACGCAAAGGCTGATGTTGGTTCTCTCCCCTGCAGAGTGCCCAGCTGCCCCACCCCCCAAGTGATCTTTCCCTTTCCAGCTCTCCTGTGGCTGGGTGTGGCTGAGCTGACACAGCATCTGGGGTTTTTCCAGACTGCACCCTTGGTCAGGTTCCAGTCTGGCTTATGGTTGGCGCTACTTCATTTAGAGCCTGTCATCACCTGTGGCTTTGCCTCTCACCCTTCCTGTGTGTGGCAGGCTGTCTTTGGTGCAAAGCAGTCACTCATCTGGAGACGCCCAAGGCGGCAGGGTGGCATGTGCTGGCGTTCCCACACTAGCCACACTGGGCGGAAGGTGCTTTGAAGCACGGTCTCTCAGTGGGTTCCACCCAAGCTCCAACAGCTCATAGCAGCTGCCCGGAGATCTGACTCACACCCATCCTCCACATCCTCCCTGATCAGAAGGACCTGGACTAGCTTTTTTTTTTTTTAGCTTTAAGGAAATGCCTTTGAATTTCAAGGTGCCAACCTCCTGACCATGTGGAAGAAAGTCAATCCCTTCTGCAGCTGGTCTTCCTGCTGCTCTCCTTGCCTGGTAAATTTGGAACTGGGGCCTCTGGGACAGCCTAGTCATAACACTGCCAACCGCCCAGTCCTGTGATTGGACTGTGGGATTGTGTCACAGTGTGGTGAAATGGACACAGTCATTGGAGTGAGTACTCAACAAGAGGAGAGGCCAGTAACCAAATCTATGCACCTCCTGGGATATTTGGATCTGGCATTTACTGAGCAAGTTTAAGAGCCTGACTCCTTTGTGTTAGAATAATAGGATGTTTCAGAGTTAAAGTCACACCCTCTGGGGTAATCTTTATCACAGAGGTTGTTGAATAATAAGTCAATTTTTCAAGTTATTCTATGCAACCTCAACCTTGAACTTAAAGGGAAGCTAGAGATGAAAACTCCTTTGCAAATATTATGACAATGAGAGAATCTAGTGTGGCTGACTTCATCTTGCTCCTAGCCTCACAGGCTATTGGCTCTTGTTTGTTCATGGGTATAGGCCAAGCTAAACATGAAAGGAATTTAGTTTATAGTTATCTTTGAAGCAAGGATGATAATAGTCCTTCCCGAAAACTAACCTCCTTCTTGTTCAGGGACAAAACCACCTTTGTAAAACTAATAAAAGGCTAAAAGATTATGATTATGGAAGGGGCCTGAATTCTGCTAAAATGTAGGTACGGTTAAACAATAACCAGCCATTGTTTCCTAGCTTGCTTTTCTATAATTCCTCACTGCTCAGGAATTATGTGGTCAGAGGCTACAAGATTTGTGACTTCTCCAATTGCTCCTACAGATAACATCACTATTGTATAACCTAAGACTGGCCTTTGGAGATGGTTTTCAGACTTTTGTATTCTGGTGACTAACTGACTAACTGACTTCACCCAGACCCATGGCTCATGATCCACCCAGTCCTCTGGCCTCCACCAAGATGCTGACTCAGCCCAGGAGGACCATTTTTCATACTCTTATGATTTCATCCCCAACCAATTAGCAGCACCCATTCCCTAGCCCCCTGCCTAACAAACTATCTATAAAACCCATAGCCTTTTGAGTTCTCAGGGAGGCTGATTTGAGTAGTTATATCTCCTGTCCTTCTGCTCAGCTAGCCCTACAATTTTTAACTCTTTCTCTACTGCACTATCACTGTCTCAGTGAATTGGTTTTATATTCACTGAGAATATTTATATTTATATATAAATATGTTTATATATAAATATAAATATAAATATAAATATTTATATTTTGTGTGGCAGGCAAGACGAACCCATCAGGTGATTCCACTAGAAACTGGCACTAAGCTGGATTTGGGTTTTCAAATTTTGTTTCCTGCTGAATAGGTTATAAGGATCATTCCAAGTCATGGATAGATTCATCCAAGATGGATGTACTGATGCCACTGTTAAGCCAGTGGGCAGTTGTGATAGAGAGGGCAGAGTCAATAGACCTGGAAGTCAATAGACCACTAATGAGGCTCGGCTGCTGGGAAGGTTATAATGGCTCTGCACTTGAGCTTGCCCATCTCTAGCTTGGCAGTGACAAGGCTTCCTTCTTAGGGAGGTGACCTCAGGCCTAGCATGGCCCACTGGACCCTACCCTCCTTGAGAACAGGGGTCTCCCTTGTTCTTTGTTACATCTTCAATGCTGGGCATGGTAGGGGCTTGATAAAGGTTTGTCCAATGGATCCTTCTAAGCTTGGCAGTCTTCCTTGTCTACACCACAGCCATCATCCCATATCTACAGTATCTGGATTGAGATTTGCGTTTGGATCATTCCAATCTATCCCACATCCTCACCTATTGTGGGAATAGCTCTGTTTCCAAAAAACAATCTACTTTTCCATGCAGCCACATCCATGTAGTACATAAGTCGGAAGCAGAAGCGAAAAGGGGAAGAAAGTTGAAAGACTAAAAATGGGAGGAGAGAGGGAGAGTGTGAGAGCAAGGCAGGGACCCACCCTAAAAGAGATTGGAATACATGCACAGCTTTAGTTCATGGCCTGCCAAATATCTTGTGCTGCGCCTCTGAATGGAAAATGGGATAGAACAATGAGCTGGAATTTACATCGCCTTTGAAAAGCAACTGCTGACAGCAGGCATTCTGAATATGCCAAGTATTGCCTTCAGACCAGAGAAGCCTTTTCTAGCCCACATGAGCCCCGTGACAGCCTGAAGAAGGCAACACACCCTACATGGCTGTGACCTCCAGCTCTCTGAGCCTTGAGCATCTCTGTAGAAAATGTGTGTATTTAAAAAGGCCACATCTGTTTCTAGAAGGGTGAAAACAAGATGGTGTTGGAGGAATCATATATAAATTGAGTAAACATTTTGTGTCCTGGTTTAGCAGAGATGTGTCTACAGGTCTCAATCAAATTGTTCAGACAGAAGAATAGAAATTTCTGATCTGATATTATTTAGGAGTCAAGCCATGCCATTGCTGAGGTCGTGGTACTTAAGGGAAAAGTGTACTTTTACGTATTCTTGATGTATTTATTTTGGTTAATGGTGTTATTCTTCAGTTTTGAGCCAGAAAAATCTGGGACCACCCAAAACTCCAGGCTGTCACTTGCCACTCTCATCCAGTTGGTCGCCCAACCCTGCCTGCTTCCTTCCCAGTCAGTTACACCCCTGGATCTTCATTACTGCCTCACTGGTGTTGTTGGTGGAACTGACTGTTCCTGTCTTCTAGAGTTTTCTTGGTTCAGTTTGTTAAGGATGACCGAGCAGACTTCATTCAAGGGGAGTCATGGCAATCGGATACAGGGACCACAGCCATGGGGTCTTGCAGCGGGGAGAGAGATCGGACTCTACTTCAACTCCAGCAAGGACAGTGGGGATTTATAACCAGGGAGCTGAGTGGGGGTGGAAAACAACCAAGAGGAAAAATCAAGGATGAGGGGTTTCTGGCTAAACTGACTTGATCAGTTACTGCTAAAGGGAGGCCAGGGTGATAAGGCATTGAGGATTTTTGCTAAACTCACTGAGCAGAATTCTTGCTCAGACTGGATTCTGCAAGGACAGAGAGGGAAGCCCAAGGTCAGGTCCCATCAAGCAGAGGACTCAGAGGAGCGTAAAGTTTTGGTCAAAGGAAGAGGGTCTGTGAAGTTCAACTTCCGTGACTCTGCCAGATTTGACTTTCTTTCAGAAAGTCTAGCTAAACCACTTCCATTTCACAACCTCCATTGTATACCACTTTACACAGGGGAAAATTGGGGAGTAACGTGTTCAACCAGCCAGACAAGGCGGAGTGTAGTGGTGGAGCCCACACCAGGGTCCGTGCCTCAGCAGCTGGCCTGGCTGCTGCTCTGAGCCTCAGTGATGAGTCACTTCATTCCTCATTTATATGGCAAGTTTTATGAAGCACCTGTGATGTGCGGGCAGTGTTCTAGGCACTGGGGATGCGACCTGGTCCTCTTGCAACTTATTTTGCTGTGGACCAGCCTCTATGAGAATCAGGCACTTAGGCAGAGGTATTCAGGGTCAGGGGCCTTTTAGAAAAGGCTGATCACAGAGCCAAGTCAAGAAGCTCGCCAATGTCAGCCCATGTGGTGTCAGGGGTAGAGGCGGAGAAAGACCCCAGCTGCGAAACACAGGCACCTCCTTGCTTGTTGAGGTTTGTTTTAGGAGCTGTCAGGGAAGAAGGGAGAGAAATGGGGCACTAAAAATACCAAAGGATGTTTCCAGAAACCTCTGATGTCTGGGCTCCCACTCCGTATAGCCTGCCAGATGGCTGTGTCTCCCTCAGAGCTGTGAAACCCACCAGTGTGGGGTTAAATCAAAGGCACTTTACAACAACTGGTCAAAGGATCAACCAGAACAGCTTGGTGTGTAGCAATCAGCGTAGGCCTGACCAGCCATGCCCCTCATTAAGAGGCCACATTGCCATTAGTTATCCAGATTATGAATGACTTCAAGGTGCACCCCAATGAGCATCCTTTTCTGACCGTCCTCTATGGCCACCTCTGGGGCTCCGCTTCCAGCCCTTTCAGCTCTATGTGGAGGTTGGCAGCCCCCAATATGCTCTTGGGCCTGGAAAGACTCTGCACAGCTCCACACTTGGGCTCCCTTGTTCATTCCAGCAGCGGTGAGTTTGGCAAAGCCAGGAAGTCTGGGATGAGCCCAGGAGTGTCTTCCTCAGCCTGCGCCCAGCAGCTCATAGGAAACCACAGCTGCCAGGCAACAGTGGCTGCAGAATGCTGCGAGAGACACCCTGCTCATAGCCATGGCTCCTGGGATGGGATGGAGCATAAGCCTCCAGTCGAGGTGGGTGGGGGTGAAGGTGAGAAGACAATAACGCCTGTCTGCAATGCACAGGGATGCCGGTGCCAGGCCGTGCTGGGGAGCTGTTCTAGGAGCCCAGCCTGGACTGGAAGGGCCCCGCCTGTGAGGGTCAGGGCAGGGTCAGAGGAGCTGGCCAGGCAGAACTTTCTCCTGGGGAAGCACAAGTCATAGGCAGTGGATGGATGTCTTGGTGAGGTCCCTCCCGACGCAGACTCTGAGGCAAGACTTCAAGCGCAAGTCATTTATTTAGGAAGTGAGGCCAGGAAGCATGGATGTGGGCAGGGAGACAGAGAAGAGAGGGAAGCAAGGGGGCTTCTTAAGCCCCATTTGCCACAGTGGGCACCTGGACCTTGATCTCACAGGGAATCCCTGGAGACACTTTAGAACATGCCTTGGATTTAATCCATCTGCAGGACAAGGAAGCTGGGCATTACCCAATAGCTCCTGGCTCACGATTGGTAGAGGCAGGCTTTCTGGGCCAGTGACCTAGCACTCCAGATTCCCTGCAGGTGGACCCAGAGAGTTCCCAAAGCCAAGCAAAAAGCAGAATGCCACAGTTGGCAGTGAGCAGCCTCAGACGTCGAGGGAAGTGCAGAGGGGACATCAGCTGAATGCCAAGGCATCTTTACTGGGGAGTCTTGGCAAATAAGAGAACCTAAATATAGTGCCACTGGGGAGGTCAGGCCAGAGAGAGAGCCCAAAGAGGGTGCAGTGGTGGGCAGAGTGTGGAGGAATTCCTGGAATTGAGAGACGACAGTTACCTCCCTTTTTAATGGGGCTCCTGAGACTCTGCTGTTGAGGGAAGAAGATGCCACCTGCCAAGGTGACGTGCTGGTCACTCTGGTCTCAAGGGGAAGCAGGACTATTTCCAGGTGGGTCCTGCCTTTCCTCCTGCCCCCTTCCTAAGCACTCCTAGGGGTATTTGGAGTATGCAATAGGTCCTTTTACCCACAGAGCTGTGAAGGACTTTTAATTAACAGGAAGTGCTGTAGCACATAGCACATATAGAAGGCATTGAGTCTGTCTCTAATTAGAGACATTTGAGGTTCTGAACAGCTCAAATCTGCAATTCCCACCCTCCTTACACACAGCCACTGCTGATAGAGGAAGGGCCAGCACTGCTCCTGAGTCCTGGCTCCTGGCTAAGGGTCTTCCTCCTCTTCCTCTTCCTTCTCTTCCTCCTTTTGCTCCTTCTCCTCATCCTCCTCTTCCTCGTCCTCTTGCTTCTCTTTCTCCTTTTCTAGCTCCTCCTCCTCCTCATCCGCCTCCTCATCCTCCTCCTCCACCTCTTTCTCCTCCTCTTCTTTCCCTTCTCCTCCTGCTCATCTTTTTTTCAAACTGGTTGCCACCTCTAAAATTACAATTTGCTCAACAACAAAAAAAAACCCCGTAAATATAAAAAACTAAAGTGGTGGGAGGATGTGTTTGATTTTGGTCTGCCTCAGGTTCTGCTGCATGAGCCAGTGCTTATTTTCAGATCTGTCTATTCCTCTTTCTGTGTCTTGTGATCTCACTTAACTCATCCTGCTAGAGTCAACAGATCTCTCCGTGCACAGGGAGGAAGCCAGGCTATCAAGGCAGCAAAGAGTTTTAAGGCAGCTAAGTGAACAGTTTTGGTTTTTTCAGTGGAAAATCCTTTAGACATGACGCTACATTTTACTTCTGATAGGTGACCGAAAAAATCCAGGAGATGGGGCATTGCGTACCTGGTGTTTCCTGAGGGCTGCCTACCAACAGATCCAACCATTTCTCTCCACCCGCACTCTGTCCTCCTGCTCTGAGCTGTCATTGCCTCCTCTGCTGTGGCCAGTCAGAGCCTCCCTCCTCCACTTTGCCTCCTTGCAGTCTGCTGTCAACATAGCAGCCTGAGCAGCCTGTGAGAACATGCAAGGTCAAGTTTCTGTTCTGCTTAGAATCCCCCCATGGCTCCATAGATTGCAGAGGCTGCTCAGTGAACTGTCCCACCCCATCTCGCTGGCCTCCTTCCTCCCTTCCCTTCTCTCGCTCACTCACTCCCACCTCTCCTACTGGCCAGTCCCTTTGCTACATGCCTCAGCAGAAGCTGAAATTGCATTTGCTGACTAATTGTTGGTTCGACGTTTAATGGCAGGGGAGAGACCTCAGCTTATCAGTGAGCAAGTTTGCTAAGCACCTCTCTTGTAACAATCACTGTTCCCCACTGTCTTAGTTGGTTTGTGCTGCTGTAATGAATGACCACAACCTGGGTGGTGTAGACAACAAACATTTATTTCTTGTAGTTCTGGAGGCTGAGAAACTAGAGATCAAGGTGCCAGCACAGCTGGGTTCTGGGAAGGGGTGGCTTCCATTATGTCCTCACTTGGCCTTTCATTGGAGATTGCAGGCAGAGAGGGAGCAAGGGATCTGGTGTCTCATCCTCTTGATGAGGGCACTAATCCCATCATGAGGGCTCCACCCTCGTGCCCTCATCTAACCCTAATCACCTCCCAAAGGCCCCACCTCCTAATATCAGCATAGTGGGGATTAGTATGGATTCTGGGGGCTACAGTCAGTCCAGAGTACAGGCCACGGGGAAGCGAAGATAAATGAGGACAACAAGGGCTTCTGGGACTTGTGGTTCACAGATAGACAAAGAAGCAAGTACAGTGTCTGGAAAACAAACAAAAAACCTACAAAGAGTTCTAGAGGATTGTAGAGGGAATGACACTTTTCATAAGCAAAGATCAAGGGGCTGGAAGGATGTGTGACATTTAGGAATCAGCGCCCAGTCTGACTATAACGGTGGTGGCTGCTGCGCCCTTAGCCCTCTTTGCCTACACTGTGGCACAGTTGCTGCTCCAATCATGACTGTCATGTCTGGCCTCACTGACCAGTCGTCTTGGGACGTGGTTCTGCCTGGTGCATGCAGCCTCTACAACCTGTGCTTTTTCCAAGGTCTTCTTGAGGAGCCCAAACAAGCTTCCCAGAGACAAGAAAGGAGGGTAGACTGAGGTCCCTGACACAGTATGACCACAGCTCCCTCCTGGCTACATATCTGACTGCTGTCTGAGGAGGGCGCTCTCTCCTGCCACCTGCAGGACACTGGGCCACCCTTGGGATGTGCCTGGTGCAGGAATGCATGGGCGAAGGGGACTTCACTGGACGGAGGGAGCCTTTGGGTAGGGGGGGTCTGAGATGGAGGTGGTGGACTCCACCAGTCATCACAGACACGCCCCAGGGATGCTGGTGCTGCTCCAGCCGCATGGTGGGCAGGCATCAGGGATCCAATCAAAAGAGATAAACCAGGCATGGATTTGGGTGTGTGGAGGCAGGAAGGCTGCCTTCCAAGCCATCAGATGCAATGGCGCCTTGATGTGAAGTTGGAGAGACTGAAGTCAGAAGTGCCCCTTTCTGCCTTGCTGAAAACTGGAGCTGTTGGGTGGAGACAGGGTGATTACCCACATCTGACTTTCCTCTTTACATCTGGGGTGCCAGGGCCTAACGGTCCCTCTGCCTACCCCCGTTTCTCCAGGAAGCCTTGAAATCCATTGCCAAGCAGAGCACCAGAGTTCCTGGGGCTCACATGCAAATTAGGTCCTCACCAGCATCCTCTCTTCATGGGGGACCTTCTCATTTCTGTGGCGCTTTCTATCACACAGAAACACAAGACTAAGGACACTCATCATCCTAATGTACCCGATGATTGTCACACCTCCTGAAGTTTCCTGCCACCTTCTCTTAAAGTAGCTTTGCCATTAACTGGGTCCCTTTAGGTAACCTTTTAGACATTGGTAGCCTTAAAACAGTTCAGCAGGTTGCTGAATCCGTTTTCACCTCCATAGCAAGAAGGGCTAGAATCAGATAATTTCTCAGATCCCCACCAGGCAAAGAGGAGAATACCAGCATCCACTCAGACTTTTCCTATACACATCGGATCCTGTGGAAAGTAAATTGAAAGGAAATGGGAAGGAGAGACGGCACGTATTGAATTTCTCATTAGCCCCACTGCCTGGTTCTCATTAGTGAGCCTTCCGGGTTACAGGCACAAGGGCCAGGACTTATTTTCATGGCTGAATAGCACATGTGAAATGTAGGCGATTTCTAATCCATATTATATGAGCTCCACACTTTGCTATCTTATAAAGTAATGGGCAACGCTCAAGGAAAACCCCATCAGAATGACGGGCTAATCCTTCAGGGGGAAAATATTGCTGTTCTGCATAAGCTTTTGCTCTCTGCTTAATTAATCCCTAAAACTTTCAGGCCTTAATGAGAATAATTAGACTTGACAGTACTGAGCTTAATGCACAACTACAGACAACAAAAACCGTGTTCGGTTTATAAGCTTCCCAGAGCTTGCTGAAAGACAGGCTAATGTTATTTACAGCGGCCCCAGCGAGGGGCCGGACGAAGGTTGGGACTGGAAATGTGCCTGGCTCTCCCTGAGGACAGTTTCTCCAAGGAACGGGGTACTATAGCCCCCTTTTGTGGCTCTCCCTCCATAACAAACTGTGGTCTAGACGGGACCTGGCTAGAAATTCCCTCATTACCACCCGGGCCAGGCTCCATTTATCATCACCTTGAATGTAATGCTTGTGCAAAACCTCCAGGCTTTTCCCGTTCGCGTAACGAATCGAGGGAGGCAGAGCTCTTACGGCGCTCCAGCCGGTGTCTGCCCGCTTCTGGAAATACCTCATTTTCCAGAAAAGCATTCATTTGTCAACAGAGGGATAATGCTAAAACCTGAAAGACAAATCGGCCAGAAGGCAGGGATGGGAGAAGCAGGCAGGGCAGAGCTGGGAGAGACGGCAGCTTTGCCTCTGTCCAGTTTCTTTGATTTGTTAGCCTCGTGCCAGCCTCAGTCTTCTCCAGGAAAAGGTTTAAATCTCTTCTTGAAATGGCGTGAGCTTACACTCCCCAGATAGAGTCTAGAAGTATCCCTCTGGCGCTGCAGGGAGGACCAAGTTAATTTTGTCTGTATCCGTGCGAGGCTTCTCAATGAGGGGCAGAACAGACGCACAGGTTCTGGGTGTTGGGTGAAGCCTGTCCCCAAACTTGTGTGAAGCTGCTGGAGCCAGGCATGCAGACTCAAGCAGGAACACCATCCCACCTGCTGAGACGACATGAGGCGTCCTTAGGAGTACGGATGGTTTCTGTACATTCCACTGGTGCTAATTATCACAAGAGATATGAAAGTGGTGATCAAAGCTACCTTAACCATCCTCAAGGTTATAACAAAAGTTATAATGTCCATATGGAGAGAGATTCTTCTCAGAGATGAGAAACTGTAGATAAGCAAAATGACTGTCCAGTGCTTCTCAGTTTTGACATAATCTAAGGGTTCAGATCTTGAAGATCTAAGGAGATGAAAGTAAAGGGGTTCAGCGTTGGGACTGAAAAGTCCACGTTACCTTTCTAAAAACAGAAACCAAAACACAGTCGTGCATATGTACACACACACATACACACAAACACAAAGCAATGTGAGGAGAGAAACTTTGACCCTGGAAATGGCACAAGGCTAGAGAGCTTTGTTTTTAATTTTCAATCAAGGATCTAAAACAGACTTCAAAGGGCATTTAAGCTGACAGTTTTATTTGCTCCTTGAGGAAGAGGAAAGATGAATAAGTGTAAAGACAGATCATTCTCAAAATAATTGCAGCCCTGACATATCTAAATGAGTTTGTAAAAGAAAATACAGTGGCAATTGATCTTATTAATTAGAGATGTACCAGGATGGTAATATCCACTTATCCACAGATTGCCTGCAGCTACAAAAATAAAATAAAATAAAATAAAATAAAATTAACCACTTTCTCCTGGAGAACACAATTTCCTTCTTTTCCTGCCATAGAATGTCAGCTGGGAAAAATCCCCTTGCGATCTCCTCTTCTCTCTGCAGTGGGTAACAGCTCTTAGAGGACAGTGTGGATGGGTTTCCTTTCTGCCCAAGAAGCTCTGGGTTTATACTGGATTGCACGATGCCTCGCATGGTGCAGTGGCTTGTCACAATTGATGGAACACGCAATCTGACAAACAAACAAAAATGTGCTACAAAAAAAAAAAAAAAGGGAGAGCTGCTTTTTAAGCCTGTATGTGTCATTTACCTGTGAAGAACAGCAGTGAGAGCCTATGGCAGGCCTGACTCTCCCCATTGCTCATTCTGCCTCTGCTCTTTCCATTATCTTATTTCTGTGAACAATTGCTTAGCATATGGAATAGACTCGAATAGAATAGCCCAGCAATAAAACGCTGAGTGACAATTGAGTGGCAGCCACCTCTGAGTGCCATCCAGCCCTGTGCCATTGGAGGCGAATCTTCAGGTTGCTGGATTTGAAGCTTATGTACACACTCAACTGTATTATTGCAGGAGAGAGAGAGAATGGGAGAGAGAAAGGAAGAGGAAGGGGAAGAGAAGAGGAAAGACAGGAGGAAGGGAAGAGATGGGTGAATAATTGTTTAGCGCTGGAAGAATCATCTAGTGCTACTCCAGTGATTTCAAGGGGTGTATGTGTGTGTATGTGTGTTTGTGTGTGTGTGTGTGTGTATTTTGGGCAGTTGTGGGCAGGGGTATCAAAGTGGCACCACTATGTTTATAGTTATAAGGCAAGTAGGAGCTAAAACCCCGCCTTTGGTGTCTCACCAAGATGGACACAGTGGCAGGGCTGTGTATCTGCCCCTCAAGGGGAAAGTTTTTACTAATCTGCACTAAGGTCTAGTGGGGCCAGAGGGTGAAGAGTGGTGTAATACCAAAAACAAAGCAAGGCAATAGGTTTGATATTAAAAATGACCCATGTCACCCCGATCTTCCAACTTGTTTGTAATAGAAAAATTCATGGCCTCAGACTCTAAGCACAAAATACTACCTACACAAAGTTAAAAAAAAAAAGACATGAAGTAGTGAGGTGTAGTGGTGGTGTGCAGCTGTAGTCCCAGGGACTCAGGGGGCTGAGGCAGGAGGATGGCGAGTTCAAGGCTGCTGTGAGCTATGATCGTCTTACTGTATCACAGCCTGGGCAGCAGAGTGAGACTCTTGTCTTGAAAAATAAAAAAAGAAGGACATGATTCTTTCAAAAGCAAAAGACATTTTAATATGGCTGTAACGGTGCCTTGACTTTCCTGGAGTAACAACATTAAATTTGTTAAGAAATTTCAAATTAAATTTAAAGAAGGACTTGGCAGCTTTTGCTGGATGTAAGAATGCCCAGGCCCATCTCACCTCTCTTACCTCCCGGACGCAGGATCTTTATTGAGGTGTGAAGAGCAAATGTGGCTCATTGGTTCTTGGTGTCGCCTGCTACAGGGACTCACCAGTTCTGACCTCCAAATTAACCAGGGTGAACGCAGATGCAGGAGATGCTGTGTGAATGCTGGGGAAGGCCCTGGAAAATCACAGGCCTGAGTAGCCAACAGGCCCCAGTCAGGGAAAGAAAAAGAATGCTCCCAACAGATCAAAGCCCACAGTCTCTTAAAATGGAAATGAACATTTAAAAAAGGCCTTTCTCAAGGGAGAAATATGCAGTAAATCAGAGCTTTTGAAAGACAACTGGGACCTGTGCCGGTTTTTGAATAACTCACCGTTTAATAAATGTTCTATTTTTGACCCTTTAGGGAAATACACAACTCCATCTGAAACTTATGAGCCAAAATAATTTAACTTTTTTTTTCTGTCTCATTGTTATAAGTTTTGTGATGGAGACAAACGATCTGGAAGCTTTCTTTTTAAGGTTTTACAATGAGGCGAGGTCATTTAACGAGAGAGAAATGGTTTTCTCTGCACACCAGCTCTGACTTGGTGAGGGTTTGGGTAGTCAGTCCCAGCATCTGAACCCTCAGGATTGAAGAGGAACCTGTGCATCAAGTTTTGAGGAACTGTTCTTGGTTTTCTTTGTGAGGGCTTGATGATAAGCCTGTAAACATACTATACACATTGTAGAGCATCTAACCTGCGTATGCGCATGTGCACATACACAGAACATTTGAAACTACATATCATGTGACTGTGCCTTGACTGTATGAAACTATATGTCATGCATCCTCTGTGCCGGTGAAAAGGCAGTACTTAATATATGTTGGAATTAAGTGGTTGGATGTTTTCCACGTCTTTTCTAATTCGTAGGATCCTGGGCACACAGTTTGTCCACAATATATTCTTGTCTTGTTGCACTGTTTTATAAAATCTTCCGTATCTTCAACTGCCTTTGGACTGATGTGTATTGGACCTGAGAGATCAGCTTCCTGTCCACCAGAGTCTTGAACTGATAAAAACTGTACAGGCTCATTTTACCTCCCATGAGTGGGTGCAGCAAAATCCAGGGAGCAGATGTCCCTCATTACTCACATTGCTCAGTCCCATTCCTTTCTGCTGGGTCCTGAGAGCAGCCTTCTCCCTGGCACCCAGCTGGGATTCCCACTAACCCGACTCAGGTTCAAGGGCTGAGGGAATTCAGGATCTGAGGGATGTCTCAGAGACCACATGGAGTTCAGTTTTGCATGTTTTCTTTGAGTGCTGGCCAGCAAAGACCGTGGCCTCACATAATTTTTCTGCCGGGTGTGGAATAGTGCCACAGAAAGATGATTCATGAGAAGAAATTGTCAAGTTTCTGCCTGGAACTAAATGGAAAAAACTCGGTTGAAAAAATCCCAGACATGCACACAGAAGACGCATAAGACCAAATTTATATCTTTAGCTTTGGGAATCTACATTCATTATTTCTCTCACTTGACTGGAAAATGGGTAAAAATCTGGCCACAGTGCTCTTGTTGGGTTACAAATAATATTTTTGATTTGATATGAGAGTCTGGCCCATAATAGTTGCTAACAATATTTGCTTTGTGTTGCTCAGGTTATAAGGTGTTTTTTCCTGTGTATTTAAATTGCATATTAGACCTGAATATAGGTATTATTCTTTTACCAACATTCACTGTTGAGAAAACTAAATCTTCGTGAGAGCCATATGGACAATACCAGTATGAGTAATTGAATCCAAGCCCTCTGCATCCTGCAACCTTTGTTTCAGCCGCAAGGTGAATCTATTTGGCGGTTGCATTCCAACAGCAATTCTCTGACACCAACTTGGTGTCCTACAATTCAATTGGATGCATTTTGACACTAACTACCCCAATTTAACATCAGAACCCACAAGTTAAAGGGCAAGGTCCCTAACAATACTGCCCTTACTTACATACCAGCTACAAGCAGGGTCCTCAGGCTACCCTCACTTCAGTCTTAACTTGGCAACAAATCTGGGGGTTCCCACAACTCCCTGTGGCTCAAGAATTCAAAGGATGGCCTATGGAACTCAAGGAAGCACTGTACTTACTGCTGCCACTTTATTATAAAGGATACAGATGAATAGCAAGAGAAAGAGATACACAGGACAAAGCCTTGCGGGTAGAGGCGGGGTGCAGAGCTTCCATGCTTCTGTGGACTCCTTATGGAATGCAGGTGTTGCCTTCCTAGCACATAGATGTGTTCACAAACCAGGAACTTCTCAGAGCCTCCCTGTTTCAGAGTTTTATCAAGGTTTCATTATGTAAACATGATTGGTTTAAATACTGACTGTCATGACTGAACCTAACCTCTAGTCCCTCTACCTTCCCCAGAAGTTCACAGTGGGGCTGAAATTCTAACTCTTTAATCATGTGGTTGGTTTACCTGGGGACCAGCTCCCATTCTGAAGCTATCTAGGAGCCCTGCAATAAGTCACCTCATTAGCATAAACCCAGATATGGTAGAAAGAGGCTTGTTATGAATAACAAGACACTTCTATCATTCAGAAAATTCCAAGGATTTTTGAAGCTGTGTGCCAGGAACTGGGGATAATGACCAGTTATTTTCTTTATAATGTCTGTGGTAGGCAGTCCAACTAGGGCCAACAACACCACCTTCCCTTTTTGTAGGTGCAAGCTATATCCCACCTCAAGAGGTGGGTTGATTTTTCCCTCCCTTGAATGTGACTTGTTTTGACTAACAAAAGTGACATTCTAAAATTTCTGAGCCCAAGCCTTTCAAGCACTGGCAGCTTCTAATTTTTCTCTCTTGGAATGCTCCCTTTTGGAAGTCAGCTGTCATGCTTTTAGGAAATTCAGGTTAGATGTCTGGGAGATGAGGAACTGTATTGAGAGAAAGCCTGGAGGATGAAAGACCATCTTGGAAGTTCCAGTCTCTGCCAAACTCCCAGCTGAATGCAGCCACATCAGTAATGCCAACTCTACCATATGGAGTAGAAGAGCATCCTAGCTGACCTAAGTCAACTTGCAGCATTGTGTTGAGTCATAAATTACAGTTTTAAGCCATTAAGTTTAAGACCGTTTGTTGCACAGCAGCAGATAACTGAAACATGGACCCATTGGGGTCCTTCTGAAAGTTTAGTATTTTGGCAACAAAATCTCACAAAATGTCCTTCCCAGAAGCACCTCAGTTATGTAGGATTCTGTTATATGCAGAATAATGTAAAAGTGAGGCTGAACATAAAGTTTAGAGCAGCATATCCTGTATTAAAAAATGACAACATACGGCCTGATTAATTTTGATTGTGTTTTCTCCACTGTTTCTTTTACCTGTCTTCCTGTCACTCCTTCCCAGGTACTTTTCTGCATCCTTCTTATTCACTCACTTTGTGAGCCTAGTACAATAATGAACTATAAATTAATGAAACTCCTTCCTAAACATCTACACAAAGACTAACTTTTCCGACTAGGTTTTGTTTCTCATTAGAGCCACCATTTTCATTACCTACATTTTTTTGGAACACTATATCCAACAATGCAGTGATATGTACAGAAAAAGGAAACTTACATTCCTGTACTAAGTTCAAAAAGAGAGAACCCGGTTGGCAGGGCAGATCTACTTCACGCAGTCACCCAGGGACCCAGGCTTCTTGTATTATCAGCATAATAATCAGAGTAGCTGCCATCTGCTGGGTCAGTGCTGGGTTCCTATGGTTCCTTGGAGATGGAAATAGTCAAGGAGAGTTCATGTGCAGTATTTTGTACCAAGGTCTGGAAATGACCCATAGCACTTCTATTTTCTGCTAAGAACCTAATCACGTGGCTCCACCTTGTAGTCACCAGCTGGGTAGCCATATGCCCAGATGCCATTTTACTATTATAGAAGCCACATACTCAACTCTCACATAATACAAAAGAAGAAAGAATAAGTTGATAAATAATTACAAATATGTCCCACAGACATGTTGCAGTCTTTGAAAGCATTTTTTTTTAAATGGAAACTGGCATTCAAAAATTTGGACAATGGCAGCAGCATCATTGTAATAATTGCTTTGGCTAACAAGGGTAATACTTTAAAGTATTAACAAGGCTAATCCCTTAAAAGGATGAATCCTTTGTTTTATGCATGTATAAAGTCTGAGATGTTTGTTTTAACAGTTCATCAAAGTATTTTTGGTCATAGCTAATATTCTACATTTCATGACTTCCATCTTCTTCTAGGAGCTAAGACTAAGAAGACATCAGCTCAACAGCTTTAGGTCTCAAGGATATGTGGTATAATTGGCACAGAGCAGTTCACATTCTGCCTGCTAGTTACTTCAAAACACTCCTCAAATAAGTATGCAGAGCCATTTCCTCCTATTTTTGACTTCTCACAGCCCTTTTCCACCCTTGTATTTTCACCAGTGTTAACTTGTGAGGAAAAACTAGCACCTCATCTTCTTATTTTGTGTGGCTTACAAATTGCCACATATTAAATGGACATATTTGATTTAGTAGCATACATTTAAATGTTTAAAATATGAGGAGTGTTCAGGGAATGCCATTTCACTTAGCAGTCAGTGCTAACATCATTTTTTGAAATGCTCCCCATTTCTACGATGTAGCCAAAGCTTTATTTATCATCAGATTTGCATTTTGTGATGTATTCTTGAGCCAGCCAAACTCATCTAAAAGCAAGCTCATTTAATGCAAAGTAGATTTAAATGTGACTGCTTTAAAATGGACCACCCTGTTTAAATGATCCTCCGGATGTAATTAGAAGAAACTCGAGTTCCTTGGATAGGAAAAAAAAAAGGGTGAACTAAATGATTTCTCTCTTCCTGGGTAATTTTTGACCATGCACCAATAAAACTGCTTATCATGAAATGATTTATTTTTAATGTAACTTTCCCACAAACGGTTTAGCAGGAGGTGGTTTAGAAATGGTGCGCCACGTTTGAGCAGACGTTGAAAGTGTGTAGCAAACCACGATGCTTACAGCCTTCAGCGTCCCATCCTCTTCAGATAAGAAAGAGAAGGACAAAAAGAAAAAAGCAGAAAGAAAGAAGAAAAGAAACCAAAAAAATAGTAGAGTCATGAGACAGTCTATACTACAATTTTGACGTATATTCAGGAGCATCTTGTTATCTCATAGGTAAACTCAGGCTCTGTTATCCCAACCCAATCTCCATCCCAGTAGTAGTGAGTGATGATGATGTTATTTGGGAGCTATTCACATGAAAGCTTACCATCCAAAGAGGATCTGGTAGTATCAGCATGCTTGTCAAATCGCCCATCCTCTATACAACGAAGAACCTTGAAACAGAACTGCCTCTTCCCAAGCCATGATGAGGCCATGCTTGGTGCCAGCCATTAAAAATAAAAGCCCGTTAAAGTTGCAGGACATGCTTTCACATTTTTGGGCACCGCCAAGTTTTTGAGATTTGAGCCAGTTCAGTGATAGTATCAGCAGACCAGAATCTCCTAGGCAATGAAAGTAGTTGCCATGGAAACCCCAGAGCTGCACCCATCAACAGCTTTACAATTTTGACAGTTCAGAAAGTGACTATTTAGGAATTTCAATTAGAGCAGAAACATACACATTTAGATGAACAAAATGCTTAAAAAGTCTATAGGAAATGATTTAGATATATATAAATATATATTTTAAATCAGAAGGCAGACTCCTAAATATATTCTGCGTGTAGGAATGAATTTCAGGAATAACGTAAAAAGCACTTGGTAACGAAAAAAGATGTTAAAGTTCTTTTATCCCTTTTCCTTCCTTGGGAAGGAAATAGGCACCAAGAATAAATAAGTTGTGAAAAATGATCAGCGGATTTTTTTTAACAGGGTAGTCACAATATGCCATGCTTGTTAAGTCAGAACTTGTGCATATTATTAAGAAATATTTTAGAATTTTATATTTGCCAATTCCTCATATTTGAACAGTTCTGGCAGGGTAGTCTTTCTTACAACTCTGCTGTAAGAGTTATAGCTCTTTTTTCCTCTTTATAATAAGGGAAATTGAGGTTCCTGAGGATGGATGGGCTCCACGCAGTGGATTCCAAATCAGGACCAGACACCAATCACTTTGAGCCCTGGTTACTCTTTAATTCATCGGCAGCAACAGCTACTCAAATGAAAACAGCCACATCAACAAATTCTTCAAACAAAAGGTCAGGCCTTATTAAATAAAATACACAAAGCAGGAAACTCGGATCTATATAAAAGAAACAGGTCCTGTAATTAGAGATACACAATGTTAATAGCAATAATATTCATTTGCATTGGTTAATACTAATATTAACACTAATGCCAACTTCACTCCTAAGAATAAGTGCTAGTTATCTTGGTTTTTCTCCTCCATCAGATTCAAGCTCTATGCCCCCTGAAACTGGCCCATGGACTGCTTCACGTGGGCTCATTTACCCTCTGCTTCTGGCTAGTTTGGCAATGGAAACATAGATGAGAAGGTGGGAGGAGAGAAAGGTTGGTGTGTTCATCCCCTCAATCCCGGCCTTGCCTCTTCCACAGCTCCAGCCTCAGGCTGGTCCCTGGTCCTTTTATCATGCTTCATGGATTCCTGAAACCTGCTACCACCTGTGTAAATAGTATCCGCAGTAAATAACTCTTCAGTTAAACTCTTCTCTGCACTGTGTATACTCTGCCCAGACCCAGCTGTTACAATAGTGAATGCTCATATAAATCGTATATAAATGCTTACTTACTCTTAACTCTGCCCCTCTTCTAAATGCTATATGTATAGTTAACATTCACAATAACCCTATGAGGTAGATGCTGTTACTCTACCCATTTTATAGATAAAAAAAATTAAGGCAGGAACTTTGGAAATGCATTTTGTGTCGATTATTTCTTTGATCCTCATGACTCCCCAGTGGGGTGAGGGTGGGGAACTATGATACCAGACAGAAAAGTTAGGAGATAACTCAAGGTTGCTCAGCTATGAAGTTGCTCTCTGTGCCTCCTTGCCCTCTGGATGTCCTCCTGCCTCGTTCTGATGCTTCACTCTGTTTTCGTCCAATTAGAGGTGTAGGATTCCATGCCATTGTTTTAATCTTCAGCTCTGGCTTTCTGTCAGGAGCCCTGACTTGGGAAACAGGAGGAAAAAGATTTGCCTGGGTAGCAGTGCTGCTGCCGATGGCAGAGAGAAGAGATGGGGCTTCCTGGCTTCTTTGGGCTCCTGAGTCCTCCCTGGTGACTTTCCTTAGAGCACGGTGAATAAAAGGGATGCTCAATCCTGATCTAGGGGTTTTTTGGTGCCCTGTCATGTTTTAAGACCAGGCAGTTAGAAGCACTTTGGGGAGAGGGGACTGAGTAAAGGAAAGTGAGGTACTAATTAAAACCTGTGGAAACAGTTTTAAAGTTCTCATAGCAAGAAAAGCGAACATACCAAGAACATGATGCCTGCTGGTCTACAACAACTTCTCTTTGCCTGTACCCATACCTCATGCTCCCTCACCTGCACTTCAGGTAGAAGCTGCCCCTTTGGATAATTTCCATCTGTTATTTCCTAAAAGTTTCTTCTTGTTCATTTTGGTTAGATGTTACCTTCTAGGGAAAGTGAAGGGGGCAGAGAATCTGTCTCGTAAGGTGCGAAGTGTCCTGGGTCCACCCCACTCCACGTGGGTGGGCCTGGCCATTTTCATTCGAAATAACAGAAACACACTGCACAATCACTCAGGATCAGCTACCATCCTGGGAAAGAATTGAACCAAACAAATAAACAAACCAACCCACAGACAAAATTCCGGACCTGGAAAGACCATGAAGGCAAGGAGGAATCTATCTCACTGGGTACTGTGACGAAGAATTGAAACCAAACTAAACCAAACCAGACTAAACCAAACAAAAACCAACACACACACACACACACACACACACACACACACACACACATACACACACACACTGGCCTGGAAAGATCTTGAAGGTAAAGAGATGTCTCATTCACTATTTTCCCCCTAGAACCTGGCCTGACACTGTAACACAGAAAGAGTTTAATAAATAGTTGATAAATCAGTGGGTAAACAAATGATTGAATATTCTATTCACACTATGGACAAATATAATGAGTGATAAAGCATTGAAGAGGAAGAACTTGAGACAAGATTCTACTGCTCACTCCAGGGAGTCTCCGACTGCCTAAGAATGACTGATACTGGTCAAGGACTTCTTCTGTGTCTGCAGGACTTCCTGGAGCCTGGAAGTGGGGCTTAGCTGGGAGGCTGAGAAGGCGTGAAAAGGTCATTCAAACCCTGTGTGCCTTTCTCCAAATAGCTTAAAGCTGCCAGCCTGAGTCATAATTCCTCTGTCCTCCTCCAGGGTCTCCAGTATGGGACTGAAAGCGGGAGAACCCACCCCTAAAGCAGAGGGACGAAGCCTGATACATGCAGCAGCTTTGGGCTCCAGTCATCAAGCTGTGTCCAAGGTCGATCCACAAGTTATAGCTATGAGGACAGCCCTCACTTCTCTTAACGTGTGTCCAATGAAGAGGTCACATTTAGCAGCCTTGTTTATGGCTGACATCGCCCTAGATATCCCTCCTTCCTTCCAATGATGGCAACAGAAAGCAAAAGGCTCATTCTCTCTAGGACCCACCCTACCTACTCTTCCTCCACTTCCCACAGGCACAGGAGCCTTACCCTATGGCCACCACCACAGGCCCACAGGGAGTACTGCCAGCCTTCCACCCATGTTTGCTTAAGGCCCAAGGGCTCTTCAGTCAGATTGTGGTGGATGTTGCCAAATCTGGTACTCACCCTTCCGGGCAGTGGGCTCCCCTCTGGCCCAGGGCAGATTTGGAAATGCTAAGGCCTGGAATTGGGGCCCCAAGAGCCCACCTGATGCTCTTCCCACCCGTGGCTGAGCTGGTACCTAAGACGCAAGTCATACACACTGATGACTAGCAGAACGCAACATACCAGCTTTGGTCTTGGCCGTGGCTGGTGGATGCATGGGAGGTCTTGGAGCCTTCAGGTGGGCACACTGGAGCAAGGATTTCAAAGCTCAGGCTGATCTGAAGGGTTGGAATATCATTTCCTGCCTTAGGAAGAGATTATGTTGACCCCAAAAATTTTGGCAAGAGGCTGGGTTAGGAGCACCAATGTGCCTTATTTTTTTCTCTTAAGCAAGAAAGAATGACATTTAGAGCTTTCCCATGGTATTAGAGAGATCGTTGAAAAAAAAAATTCACATTTAACCAGAAAAAAGAGTGAAGAAATACGGCATTCCTTTTGTAACTTATGCTGGCCACAGACCTCAAAGCTGCTCAGCTGCTGTTATCAGACTCTCCTGTGCAGTCCTAATGCCTGTTCAGCAATGTGTTTTTCCAAGGTAGATTTTAACCTTTCTATTTTCAATTGAGAAGAGAAGAAATGATTAATTAATCATTACTTTTAAGCAATTGTGAGGCTTTTGGACTTAAACAGCTATGACTTTTGGTTAAAAATTACCTTAGGACATTTATTATTTTGAAACAAATTGCTTCCATTTTTTAAAAACTGCACGTAATTCTTACACTTATCTCTAAAATGTTTACAATTGTATAATGCATTTAAATGTAACTTTATTCCCAAAGCACATTTATATTCTGATTCATGGTCACACCACAATGCTGTGATGTAGCTCAGTAGAGGTACTCACCCCATCACTGAGACACGGAGACAAAATCACAGACCTAGTGCCCCCTGGCTTCTTTTTATGAAGCAGGATTTGAGCCTGAGGGTGTCTGAATCCAAATGTGTGCTCTTGTCAACACAGTTGTATGGAAGGTGTGGTTTCCTCTAGGCACATCTGATAAACCCCATTCTTTAGTATCATTCTAACCCTCTTCAACCAGCTTTTCTTCTGCCCTTAGTAGAGAGCAGGCCCTGTGCTAGTTGGGTCAGGGGATATAGAAATGAGTAGCTCACAGTCTACTCAAGGAAACAGGCACTTAAGGAAAGATTTACCAATGAGTCTTCATTTTACACCCAATTTAGCTTTGCAGCAAACCTCCAGAGCCGATATTAAAAACATTCATGGCAAAACCCACAAAACACACACAAACACCCACAAATACACACACACACACACACACACACACATACACACACGCACACCAACTATTGCCCAGTGGGGGAAGATGAGGTCAAGTAAACTTATATGAAGCAAAAGAAAATAATTTCCTGGATCTTGTCTAATTGATTTCAAGGCTTGTGGTCCACCTTTAGATATGATGTGCAATGATTCCATCTCTCCAAGGAGGAACTCTGATGTTAGTAAAATCATTATGGGGCTCTTCTAGTATTCCCAAAGCAGTTAATGGAAGAAGGATGGACACCCAGCCTCCTCTCTCATTAGTGCCTTCAGGGCCTTCAGCCAGATCAATTCTGCAGCCTTCCACCCTTTCTTCTGCAGCCTATTACTTAGTCCTTCAGTGGGACCAGCTACAGGGCTGAATCTTTTTAACTTTTTAAAGAAAGACTCCACTTTTTTTTTTTTTCCTGAGACAGAGTCTCACTCTGTCGCCCAGGCTGGAGTGCAGTGGCGTGATCTTAGCTCACTGCAACCTCCGTCTCCTGGGTTCAAGCAATTCTCCTGCCTCAGCCTCCTGAGTAGCTAGGATTACAGGCAGGTGCCACCATGCCCGGCTAATTTTTGTATTTTTAGTAGAGACAGGGTTTCACCATGTTGGCCAGGCAGGTCTTGAACTCCTGACCTCGTGATCCCCCTGCCTTGGCTGGGATTATAGGCATGAGCCACCATGCTCAGCCAAGACCATTTTTTTTTTTAGAGCAGTTTGAGGTTCACAGCAAAACTGAGCAGAAGGTACAGAGATTTTCCACATGCCTCCTGCCCCCACACATGCACGGCCTCCTCCATTATCAGCACCCAACCCCTACTAGAGCAGTACACTTGTCAAAATTGATAAATCTACATTGACACATCATTATCACTCACAGTTCACAGTTTACATTAGGATTCACTCTTGGTGTTGGATGTCCTATGGGTTTGGACAAATGTATGACGGTGTATATCTACCATGATAATATCCTCCAGAGTAGTTTGACTGCCTGAAAATCCTCTGTACTCTGCCCATTCATCCCTCCCTCCCCTCTAACCTCTGGCAATCATTTATCTTTTTACTGTTTCCATAATTTTGCGTTTCTAAAATGTTATCTAGTTAGAAGCATAAAGTATGTAAACTTGTCAGATTGTCTTGTTTCACTTAGTAACATGCATTTAAACTTCCTCCATGTCTTTTTATGGCTTGGTAGCCCATTTCGTTTTAGTGCTGGATGATATTCCTTTGTCTGAATGTGCCACAGCTTGTTTGTCCATTCACCGAATGAAGGACACCTTATTTTGGCAGCTGTAGATAAGCCACTGAAAACATCCTGTGTGGCTTTCGTGTGGACAGACATTTCCAGCTCATTTGGGTAAACACCAAAAAGTGCAGTTGCTGGGTCATATGGAAAGACCATGTTCAGTTTCGTAAGAAACTGTCAAATGATCCTCTAAAGCGGCTGTACGGTTTTGCATTTCCACCATTGTTAAATGAGAGTTCCTGTTGCTCTACGTCCTCACCAGCATTTGGTGTTGTCCGTGTTTTTTGGCTATTTGAATAGGTGTGTAGTGGTATCTCATTGTTGTTTTAATTTGCATTTCCTTGATCACATACAATGTGGAGCAACTTTTCATATACTTATTTACCATCTCCATATCTTCTTTGGATAGCTGCCTATTAAGGACTTTGGCCCATTTAAAAAATTTGAACCAGGAAGGCCCAAGCCTCTCTCTGCCCTGGGAAGAAGGCAGGCCTGACAAGCCACAATTCCTTCACTGGTAGAAAACTCACTCAAGGCATGTATCCACACAGCAGTAGGTAAGGTGCAGCATCCAGAAAGGTGAGAGGAAATAAGCTGGCTCACTAATATTCAAGGGAAGGGCTATGCAAAAGCCCGAAGCTGTAAGAAATCATCTTTGCAACCTGTGTTTCCCTGACTCATTTCTTGTTCTTCCATGTTTGAACAGCACCCAGTTTGGTTACAGGAACTAGAAATGACGTCAAGACTTAACTCTCATTTATTGGTAGAGGTGTGGCAGGGACGTGGGTAGCCTCTAGAGTGAGTGCTACCCATGGAAGAAGATGAACCATCCTTATTAAGCCCTCTATGCATGGGGCATTGGGGTGCAGCTATGCGAGAAGAGAGAAAAATAGCTCTCTATAATATGGGTTGTTGAACATTATGGGCTTCCTTGGAATGAGTTAATTCTCTTCTCATAAGAGAAGACCATAATTCACCATAGAGACTCCTCTCCTAGATACATATTTTTGAAATTCCTAGAAATGCAGAGTTAAGTCCACCCTGGAACTTGTAATGGGGTTCCTCCCTGAATTAGCTCAGCCCCAAGGGGACCAGGTGCTATCTGTGACCTGTGCCAGAGAATACTCTGTACCCTGAAAGCCAAGCCTCAAGTATTCGCTGCTTGCCATCTCCAGGGTAATTAAAGGGGAGAGAGTAAATCACACACTGAAAAACAGCCCTGCGTGCTTAAGTACACGTCAGTCACCGAGACTGGCATCTACTCAGAGTGGAGGAGACCTGGAGTTTGCATTACACACAACACCCCATGAGATCATTAGGGCTACTTCAAGCACATGGCTTTCAGGGTCACCACAGCCCCTCCTTTTTGCCCAAGTAAATGCAATCAGATTCAACTGGGAGCAAATTAGGGAGGCAAAATAAAGCACACTTACTGAAAACCAGCAAGAAACTCTACTGTCTACTGTTAGAAAAATTAGAGTGCCAGGCCAGAGCTGAGGGCAGCATCCAGGTGAGCTCAAATGCGGAATGGGGGGCCAGCCCCGACTAAGCTGGGTTCACCTAAGTCCTTATTAGCTGATGAGCAAAGACTGCCCAGTGAACCAGATGTGTGAAAATTGGCTGAGAATCAACTTTCCATGGCATGTTTTCTTGGTAGATTTACTTGTATAATTTTCCCATGTAAGAGGAAAACTAGGCTGGGCAGCGTTTTCTAGAAGACTGGCACTAAGTCAATTTCAGTCCTTGAAAACTTAGAGCTCTAGCCGGGCATCCTAATGAAGCTGTGGCCAGCCTCTTTTTTCTGTTTTTTTTTTTTTCATATGTTTTTTCTTCTCTATTTCCTTTTAGACCTCATGGTCACACCTCGTATATTAAGATTCTAATTTGTTTAACATCTAGGTGCTGAGCAAAAAGGCAGCACTAAACACTGATGGATAGGGTAGCTACTGGGTAGCGATAAATGGGGGAGGGGAGTTGTGCAGAGAGAGAGAAAGTACACAGCTGATTTTCATTTCCTAATAGACATTCTGCCTGGAAACCTGTATAAAGACCTGAAATATGTATTGCTCTAAAGACTGTGAATGTTTAAAATGTCATCTTAAATTAGTAAGTGTCTTTAAATCTTCATTCTTTTGTCACGTTTTAGTAATGTTTATTATACACCATAAATCTTATTCATATCCACATAAATTGAGCCCCTAACCACGAGGGAAACAAGTACTTCTACTCACTGATATAAGATTCTGGAGCAGTGGATGACATCAAATATTATGATTGCAAAAAAGAAAGCTCTCCCGGGGAAACTGGTTTGGGGAGAAGGAATAATTGTCTTTCTACCTTCGTTGTTGAGAAAAAAATTTTAATATCGCTGAAACTGTGTCTAGCAATTTTAGGGGTTCAAATGAGTGGTCATGTTCTAATGAAAGTTTAAATACATCGTTTCAACTGTGCATGTATTCAGATTGATTTCAGCAAGTACAGTAATGGTGAATAAGATAAATCAAAAAGAAATCAAAGTTTGTTAAGATAGTACAAAAAAAAGAAGCAATTTACAAAGGTTCAGGGGTTATCTGCAGTGGGATTTTAGTGCATGTAAGGACAAACAGTGACAAGATAAGAGTGGAGAAAAAAAGAGTTCTGTTTAGAAGTTCTGAACTGACTGTCCCCAGACATCTGGGTTTCAAAGACCAGTCAAATCTTTTTTTAAATTTCAGAGACTGATATATGGTTGATAGCTTTTAGTTTTTCTAAATAAAGGACATAAAATGTTATTAACTATTATTTTACATTCTTCTAAATAATAAAGGCCCTTTTACTCAGAGTTTTAAAAATTAAATAAGCTGGCCGGGTGCGGTGACTCACGCCTGCAATCCCAGCTCTTTGGGAGGCTGAAGGTGGGTGGATCACCTGAAGTTTGGAGTTCGAGACCAGCGTGACCAACATGGAGAAACCCAGTCTCTACTAAAAATACGAAATGAGCTGGGCGTGGTGGCAAACACCTGTAATCCCGGCTACTCAGGAAGCTGAGGCAGGAGAATTGCTTGAACCCAGGAGGCGGAGGTTGTAGTGAGCCGAGATCTCACCATTGCCCTCCAGCCTGGGCAGCAAGAGCAAATCTCCATCTAAAAAAAAAAATTAAATAAGTTAAACTTTAGGGAAAATTCACCTTATCATCCATTATTTTCTCATTTTGCCCTGACTTCGCAATGGATTGCAGACGACTGTTTAGGAATTGCTGCAGGTTCCAGGGAGACCTATTTTTAAAGCCAGTGAGGTCTTCAATACTTTAGGAAGAGATTTCCCCCACCCCCACACCTTGCTCTTATAAGCTCTCCTCAGGTGCTTTTGTCTGCTGACTACTCAGCTTCCCGATCAGAGAGGAACATTCAGCTAGGGTGTTGGGTACAGTAACCCATTAGCTTTTGTTCTGCCAGGGATTGTCGGAGATGGTCTGGTAGGAACAATGACTGAGCAAGGAACTCTGGACTTAACTAGGTCTAAGGTTGATATGGTTTGGATCTGTGTCCCCACCCAAATCTCATGTTGAAAGTAATCCTCAGTGTTGGAGTTGGGGCCTGGTGGGAGGTGATTGGCTCATGTGGGCAGATTTCTCAGAAATGGGTTAGCACCATCTCCTAGGTACTGTCTTCACAAAAGTGAGTTCTTGTGAGATCTGATCTTTTAAACGTGTGTGGTACCTCCACCCTCTCTCTCTGGCTCCTACTTTCATCATAAGATATCTGCTCCCCCTGCATCTTCTGCCATGACTGAGAGCTTCCTGAAGTCTCCCCAGAAGCAGTTGCCTCTATGCTTCCTGTACAGCCTGCAGAACCGTGAGTCAATTAAGCCTCTTTTCTTTATAAATTACCCCGCATCAGGTATTTTCTTATGGCATGTGAGAATGGCTTAATACAAAGGTCATCTCTGACTGCCTGGAAATGCTTTCTGTAGCTTCCAAGCTTTCATGCAAGAGGCATCTGCTCTTATGAATCCCTCCTGACCAGCCAGCCACCTTAACTCTGGGTAGCATAGACAGTGGATGGCAAGCTTGGCTGAAAAGCAGAACCATGTGGAAGCATTTTTTAAATGTAAATTTTGTTCTCTGCCTGCTCTGGAAATTCTAATGTCATGGTTCTGGGATATGCTCTGGAAGGTGTATTTTGATTTAAGAACTAAAACTCCCTTGTTGATTCTGAAGCCTGAATCCCACCTTCTCCTGGGCACCCTCCTTCCCTAGGACAGACTTGGTATAATATCTTCTCTAACACTTCAGTGCACTTACTGAATTGCTTTTCTCCCTTGGCAATTGTTTCTCTCAACCCACATGGCCCTCCCTGCCGCCAACACACACACGCACACACACACACACACACACATGTGCATGTGTACACCCCAAATTATAAAAACTTTAGTCAGTGAAATGATTTATGTTAGTTTCCATCGTAACTAATATAATGCCTAGCATATAATAGCAGCTAGCCAAATAAATACTCAAGCAATATATATCGGTAAATGGATATCTTTTCCAACTCGAAAATTCTGCATTTTGCTCCTTCCCATTGATAAGCAGTGAGATAAAATAAGAGAAAGTGTAGATGCACACAGAATGATAAGCAGGGAGCTCAGAGGCCGTGATGGCATGGAAAAATCTGAGTTCTAGCACATGTTGTACTGCTACAGCTGTGCGCCCAGGAGCCACCCGCTTACCTCCTTACTTCGGTATGCCCAATAGTTAAAGAGACCACAGGGTCTCTGTGATCCTTTTTATCTCTAAAATTCAATGATGAATAGATAAAAACAATTTTCTTTCTAAAATTATAAACTGGCTTACATTTTTAAAAATAATACAATTTCAAGGAAAGTAGAATTTCAGCATGAACAGCTGGCACCTAAATTAACTCTTTTTATGGTTACTGTTTAAAAACAAAAAGGTCTTTGATTTTTTAAATCTGCTTTTGCACTACATAATCCATTCCCCCACTGATGAAATAGTTAACATAGAAACCCTACACAAGGCCTTACCTGAGTCCTCATTAAATATTTTCTTTTAAAAATATATTTTTTAGCTGGTGTTACCAGCTGTCCCTAAATCAGCTGACAACCTACCAAAAGAATAGTGAAAATGCCAGTCAAAAAATTAAAGCCAAATTGCTCACCATCTTAAAATGAGGAGAAATTTTAAGACTCCTCCTAATATTTGACATATGCCCAGACCATAATCTGAATACTGCCTTCACTTAGTGGAATATTTTTAGCATAAACTGAAGTTAATATAGATTGGTGTCAACTACCACCTGTCACACAATGCTGGAAAGCTGTGTCACCATGAGAAATGGACCAGGGGAAATAAATAACCTGCAAAGTGGTAGTCTGCAAATATTGACACACATGACCAGAATTCTAGATAAATGATAGCAAACATGGCACAGATCCTAACTGAAGGGCTGGCACATCTCCGTATCCTAGTTGATCTGCTTTTCATAAATCTGCTTAGCACTAATGACTAGAATGCATTTTTAATAAATTAATTTTGAATAGATGGTACTCTGGAGGGAAGTTGGGACTTGTCTTCCTGTTATTAATAGTTAAAATGGAAGCATCAATTTAGGAACACATCTGCAGCTGTTGTAGTAGAGGGTCCCACAAAATGACCCCCACAATAGATGACCCTGATTGCGCTGTAGATTTGTGTAGTCCTTAACACTGTTCCGAGCGTTTTTGCAGACATTATCATTTTTGAAAAATGACCCATTATGTCTCCCATATGTGTTTTAAGCTGTTTATCCTATAGTCATGACAAATATAGTCTTATCCACGCCCTGCCTTTATGTGTTCTGAGCAGCGGACGTGCAAGGCAGCTAACGGGGCTGGGGCTAAGTACTGTCTGTGACGATGAGATAGAGAATAATAGTTTAACTGGGACAAAGAGGATCAGGGGCTGTGTGCCTGCTTTATCCAACTGACCTAAAAAGAACAAAGTCTGCATCAATGCCTGTAGGTTAATCCCTGGGATCCCAAAATCTCAAACATAATGTTTACATGAACGCCAATACTTTTCTAGGTCACCAATGCCTAAAATTGGGTGACCCAAGTGTGAGAAGTTGTCAGACTTGGGTGGCAGAAATTGCTGCTTTAAAATTTTTCCTACATACAAGACCTAATTGGGTCTCCTGAGACCTAATTCCTTGTGGTCAAAAGAATGTCAGCTCCCAGAGGGCAAGAACAGGCTCTGCATCATTTAGTATTGAACGACGCAGCACCTGGTGGAGTGCCTGGCACTTAGTAGGTACTCAATACATTTGTGTTATAGGAATTATTGATTGAATGAATGGATTCTATGGTTTCTGCTACAAGCAAAATAGATTCATTCTCCCACTTCGCATGTTACCCTGTGTTACACCCACTGTCAGTCTGTCCCCTTTCTTGCAGTAACCTATCTTCTCAGACAACGGAGACTGATGTGATAATTACCATTTGCCTTACAAAAATAAGATATAATTGTTTCCCCTACATTCACCAAACTCTTAGAGATATCCAAGAAACATTTGCTGCATACACATGCAGGCCTCATAATATCACCATCAGCCTCGTATTGAAAATTAATGACTATTTCATAAAATATTGAGACCTAAGACTGGAACTTAAAACAAAATTATCCTTTTCTTTTTCTTTAAAACCGCTCCCGATTAGATAACTGCCAGACTCCAGTAATGTTGTGAAATAACCCTGCAAACACTCCATGATCAGAGTGACACAGCGTGCCTCACTTTCACGCTAGTGGGCTGGTGGCTGGTTGCTTCTAGCACCCATTAGCATGAGTTAATGAGTAAGCATTCCCTTCCCTGTCACATTCCTTGCTGTTATTAGCCAAAACCTGAACTTTAGCTTAATTGCAGAAACCAGCCCGCCCATGGCAGATGAGGGCATGGTCCCCATTGTTGTGATTGGATTCAAAGTGCTAATTGGGGGGACTATGACAGATAACATGCCCCCAGCACTACAGAGAGCAGCAGGTGGGGTGCTGGAACTACGGGTACAGAGAAGAAAAATGGCATTCTCCAAGCCCCCAGGATTTTCTTCGCTCTTAACTTACTAAACTGTGCACAGTAAACTAGATTTCCCAAGTATCAGAGAATCTTACAGATCTAGCTTCTTAGATTTTACTTTAGACCCTTGCCGGCCTTTCTGAATTTGGAATTGATCATTGCATTGACTCCATACAGCTACCCCTTCCGCCTCACTCCGAATTCCCTGCTACTTTCCTGAAGCTTTTGTTTGCCTACTCAGAGATTTGGTTTCTTTGGCACTGAATCAATTGAAGGATCAGAAATATTTGAGACTGGATGCGTTCAGAAACTCTGGCTTTTGAGTTTCAAATTTTGTTAAAACTCATGTATTTATAGGGCACTTTGGTTTTAGAATATTTGGCATCTTCAGCCTCTGTATTTAATTCACACAGTTCTTTTACTTACTGGAGACCGTTTCTTTATGCTCACATTTCTTTATCTTAGAAACAGACATAATCATACCAAAGTCTGCTGGCTGTCTGTATCAATTAGGATTATTTTGGTTGTGAGTGACAGTAAACAGCCCAAATGTGTTAAGCAGAAAGGGATTCTTGACATGCAAATAATTGAAAAGTCCAGGAAAGGGGCTGGTTTCAGATGCACTGTAATTTAGAAGCTTAGATATCATGATGGCTTGTTTCTTCACTGCTCCGTGTTTAGCTCCACTCTCCTCATTAGGATTGGGACTACAGCGTCATAGTGCCTTTCTCTGAACCTCATGGCCAATGGAGAAACAGAAATGGTGCTTCCTAGACTTGAATCTCATTGACCTTCACTGGCCAGACTTTGGGTCACATGCACGCACACTCATGAACCAATCACTGTGGTGAGGGGTCAGGTGGAGTGTGGTGATTGGATTATCCTAGATCACGTGCTTCACTCCCGAGCCTGGGGAATGGAGTTGGGAATGAAAACAATATAGGCTAAGAGTTGGCTGGGTATACGCCCAGCAGTATTAGGGCACTGCTGCCTGTAGATGGGAGAGTGGATACCAGGTGGTATAAACAACAGATATCCACTAACCCACCACAGAAAAAGGAGCAATAACTGAACAGAGTAAAGCACTTTGAATCTGTTGAATTAAAAAGCAATGTGAAATTACAGGATGCAAAACCCTTTTCTTCATGCTGACATAGGGAGATAAAAGTGGCACGTTTTACAAACTAAGTGTTACTTGGCATTTGTCTGAGTGATAGTGTTGTGATTCGACTGATGTGACCAAGACTAAATTAGGAATCAAGAATCTGTTCATGCCATATTGAGGTCCTCTTTTGCAACTTTATATTTATCAGCATGGGCTATTGTAAGAAACAAGACGGTTGTCATAAATTGATCAACACTCTCTGGTCTTCTGTTGTTCTTGCTTACTATGGACTTTGGGAAGAAGTCAATTAGAGAAGTTCTTTAGCCAGTATCATAATGAGTAATGGGAACATTTACATGATTGCTAATGGCTGAGTTTACACGATGCCTCAAAGCATCAGTGGGGATGTTTGGCGGCAGCACATTATGACGGTGATTATCACTATAAATTAAGTTTATGTTGATATAATTAGCAGTTAAAAGCTAAAGTAATATTTATACTGATACAAGTTCTATCAAAGCCATACCAGTGCAAACAGGCTGTGAATGTTGTTATGGTGGGGATAATTTCATCTTGCAGGAGGGGATGTTTCTAGAATTGCGATAGCCTATTGATATATAGTTGACCCTTCCACCCCTGGCCAACAATAGAAAGCATAAACCTGACCAAATTGCTTCGCAAATTCAGACTCTATAACTTGGTTCAGCAGTCCCCACTGAGGATAAGTAAGACGTATCTTGGTAGTTTGGCCTTGAATCACTGAACCCAGAAAGAGAGAGGGAGAGAGGGATGAAGAAGTGAGAGGGCATGGGATGCCCAGGTAACTGGTTGTGAGCACAGGCCCACAGTGACAAAGACAGGGTCTGGCCAGACAGGATCATTTGTCACAAGGGAAACCAGCTAGGAGAATGGGGAGGTCTCATTAAAAGCACCTTGCTGTGAGCTCATTACAAGAGCATTCTTGAGAAACTGTGGCTGAGGCCAAGAATCATGAACCCAGAGTCTTCTTTCTCTGGCCTAAGAAGTTGAAGATTGTAGCAACATTTTACACTTTCTTTTTCTTTTGAGAAGGAGTCTCGCTCTGTTACTCAGGCTGGAGTGCGGTGGCACCGTCTCAGCTCACTGCAACCTCCGTCTCCTGGGTTCAAGCAATTCTCCTGCCTCAGCCTCCCGA
The DNA here is from genome assembly GCA_963573385.1 of Cacajao melanocephalus. Taxonomy (NCBI): domain Eukaryota; kingdom Metazoa; phylum Chordata; class Mammalia; order Primates; family Pitheciidae; genus Cacajao; species Cacajao melanocephalus. Next base: position 216,384 of record CAUYLG010058766.1, read on the forward strand.
GTAGCTGGAATTACAGGCACCTGCCACCATGCCCAGCTAATTTTTGTATTTTTAGTAGAGACGGGGTTTCACCAGGTTGGTCAGGCTGGTCTCAAACTCCTGACCTGGTGATCCACCTGCCTTGGCCTCCCAAAGTGCTGGGATTACAGGTGTGAGCCACCATGCCCAGCCAACACTTTACACTTTTGAGGTCACCAGCATCAGATGACAGTTCTTTCCTCTGAGAGTGGGCCCGATCCTCCTGACTCCAGGTCCTCAGCACAGTATCTAAGGCTGCCAAACCACTCTGGTTTCTTCTTCATGTCATATGCTTTGCAGGTACTGTCCTTAATCCATAAAACTATCCCCACAGTTGGTGGGATTCTCTCTACTTAAGGGATAAAGGGATAGAGTAGGGGAAAGATAGATGACTTTTAAGAAGCTGCACAGTGAGTAAGTGGTAGAGAACGTGGTCAGGCCTAAGGCTGGCTGGTTTTGGAGGCATTTGGCCCCAGGAGCATTTATTCAGACAGCAAATACTTATTCACTCAACACATATTTTTTGAGGGCCTGCCATCTGCCAGGCACTTTTCTAGGAGCTTTATATATATATTGGTGACCTGAATAGGCAAAGACCTCTGCCCTCTGGAAGTCTGTATTTCAGGCCTCTCTCTGGATGTGTGTGATATAGGGTGGAATCCTAGAATGCTCATCCCATGCTTGCTCAAAGCCCTCACCTGCAAGGCTGCTTGGGTTGGGTCAACATGCCCTCTAGAGGGGTTCGTGGTGGTCTGATGTCTCTTTCTACCTGCAAAACATCTGGAGAATTAGCACTTAGAATACAAAAAAGAAAGCAGTTTGTAGCTTTTGCAAATTTGGAAAGTAGGAAACAATAGCACCAGCTGGCCCTCAGTATCCTCTTTGGACAGGGAAAGTTGTTTTTTGTGCCTGAGATGGGAAGAGAGATAACTGGCATCCCAAACCCTGAATTCAATATGGCCAGCTCTAGGTGACTACCTTGGCCTGCTTGCACTGCTGTAACAGATACCATAGACTGGGTGGCTTAAACAGGAAACCTGTATTTCACACAGTTCTGGAGGCTGGGAAGTCCAAGATCTAGGTGCTGAAGGATCTGGTGTCTGGTAAGGGCTCCTCACTTCCTGGTTGGCAGAGACACAAACATTTAGTCCATAACAGTTACTAAGAGAACTGACATTTCCTGAGGACCTATTAGTTGCCACACAAGTTATTTAGGTCATCTCATCATCACCGCAGGCCAAATGGAGTGGGAACTATTTTTCCAATTTTACAAATGAGGAAACTGAGGAATAACTAGTTAAGTAACCTGCCCACATGGATTTTAGTCACTGAGCTGGGTTTCAGACCATGGCCCATCCCCTGCCACATCTGAGGTACCTTTTAGCACCCCTCACCTAGGTGGGGGGCACTCAGAGGAAGAAAGTCAGCAGCCCACCTGTCCAAGCAGGACGTCCTGGGCAGGAGAAGGTGGCTCCCCTCAGAGGGACACAGATGACTAGACTGTCAATGAGAAGCCAAGAAAAACCAGAGAGGTGACATCTGCAAAAGAGAAGGTCCCTTGTTTGCTTTAGAGGTGCTAGTGGCCTCTAAAGTGATAAGGAAAGGTTTCCATCATCCAGACAAAGGAGGTTAAGAAGAAGAACAGCTGCAGATGTGCAAGAATAAGTATAATAATTAGCTAGGGGAAGAGATCCACTCCTAACATTTTAAGCTTTACCCAAACTGGCCATGAATGGTGGCTTATGTCTATAATCCCACCGTTTTGGGAAATTAGGGTGGGAGGATTGCTTGAGCCCAGGAGTCTGAGACTCCCCACCCAGGCAACATAGTGAGATCCGGTCTCTACAAAAAAATAAAAATTAGGTGGGCATGGTGGTCCTAGTTACTTGTGTGGCTGAGGTGGGACGATCACCTGAGTCCCAGAATTGAAAGTTGCAGTGATCCATGATCACACCACTGCACTCCAGCCTGGACTATAAAGTGGGATCTTGTCCCAAAAAATAAAAAGGAAAGAAAGAAAAAGATTTACCCAAATCAGCAGTATCTGAGAGAGAGACCTAACACTATTCATTATTAGAGATCTTGGGTGCTGAGGCTGAAAAGGTTCTCTGTCCCCTCTCTAGGGATTCTGAGTAATCAGAAAGAAGGTGGGTGACAAGCGACACTCGTTCTTGGACTTCAAAGAGCTGGGAGGACTGGGACTTCCAGGCACCACTAGGGCACTGCCTATACAATATTTGTCAACAACTTTTTCTGCTAAAGAGACCTCTGAAAAACAAGCAGGGTTGTAAGTGAGGAGCAAGGATCTATCCAGAAGCATGGGTGGTCCACCCTATGCAATGATGGGGCCCTCTAGTCTTGTGAAGCATCACCCTCCCTTGATGTTCCTTCCATCTGCCAAGAGTAACAAGTGTGTTTTCTATATGAGGATTAGAATTTGCTGGAAGACTGTGGAAAGCCCCAGCACCAGAGACTATCCCACTAACAAGAATTTCCACCTGGACTGGTCTCGTCTGGTCTTTTTTGACACCAGAGCAAACTCTGCCCCCACCTTCCCTTGGGTCAAAGGACCCTCTGTAGTCAGAAGAGCTATGGACTGAGCAGGAAACCTGGGTTGCAGGCCCCACTGAGCCACCAACAGGGGCTGTGTGTGAGGTGGGCTGTGGATGGTCACCTCCTGCTTCTGGACCAAATACCTTCTCCCTAAAGTCCTTTCTCTTCAGTTCTTACAGCCGTGACATCAAGCACGAAGAGCAAGCATGCAATACATAGCCTGTGATATCACACGGGCACACACTCCACACACGCCAATACACACACACACACACGCGCCCACACACACACTTCCTTTCAGTGCCCAAGTACAAGGACAAACCTATTTTCAAGGTGAAAAATAAAGGCTCAGAATATCCCTTCTTTAGCATTCCCCCAGGCTGCCCTTTCTTTGGGCACATCTGCCAGAGTGAAGTGAGAGCAGGCTGGGCTTGCTGGCTGTGTGGGTGTGGCTTCACTGCCCGGCCCAATCCTTCCTCCATGCCACGCTCCCTCCGTGTGCACTCGGGCAAGCTGCTCTCCAAGGCCGCAGCATCCTCTGCAGCAAAAGTGGGGTGCCAGCAGTTCCTGCCTTGCAAGATTTTTGTTAGGATGGCTGGCGTCCATAGATTGGAAGCTCCTAGAACAGTGCTCTACACCCACCAGCAGACAGAGTGATGTGTTGGCTCTCATTACCTCTCCAAGCCATCTCCGGGTAAACCTCTGGCTTTTTTTTTCTGCTGAGATTTCTTTTCTTTTCATCTCAGCTCTTGGTCCTGCCAACTTAAGCTAAGAAATGTACTGACAACAATCTTTGAAAATTCCCTGCAAATGCCTCTTTTCCAGCTCTGCGTCAGTAACATCACATTTCAGTCTCTCAAACAAACAAAAGCAGCCAGCCCAAACCCCCCGACCCTGCACCCCCCGAAGTCACTTGGAAACACAAACATTAAGGCTATGTACTCTGGTGTTGGAGGTGATTTATGATTTGGGCCTAGGCCTCTCTTCCCCCAGTAATAAGCACAGAACAGGAAGGGGCAATGGCTGGCAGGACTTGCTGTTGGAGAAGTTTCTGCTAACAGTGGCCTTACTGTTAGGGTGCTGCCCGTTCACCAGAACTGGGGGATGTCAGCCCATCGCAGGAAACCACCCAGAGAAACTGCCTGGGACAGGCGCCATTTGTCTGCAGCCCTGTCATTTAGATAGTCAATAGATCCGTGCACTGGGGCTGAGCCACAAATAGAGCTTGTCTTTGATATTTAGGAAGAGGAAAGACGCCTGACAGCTCCTTTCCAGGTTACATTTGCACTCCTTGACTGTCCTTTGCTATTGTTTCTAGAAAAAAAAATATATGGATTGTGAAGTGTTCCTTTGATGGTGTGTTCTGCTAGCTTGCAAATAAATTGGGTCTGAATCTAGTCTCACATTCACACACACACACCCGCCACCCCAAAATAAAGCCCTTCCAACAAATTGCTTACATGCTGAGGTTCTGTGTTCCAGCAAGCCTTCAATTTATTTTAATGGACAAATAATAAATCCTTCCAAAGGGGGTATTTAGAATGGAAATGCTGATAGGTCCTTTAATTGTGACATGCTCCCAGGCGCTGCTTTGACACGAAGCACTGCAGTGTGCCCAGGGGATTGGATGGCATGCATCAGGACCATGGTGTGGGAGGGGCCGCTGAGCTCAGACACTGTGCCTGGGCCCAGGAGTCTCATGTTAGTGCTGGAATCAGCAGCACGGAGCCGTGGGTCCCAGGCTCATCAGAAACAACATGTTGTACAACTTGTTTTCAAGGAACTGACATTGTCATGGCGTTTGTGGTGTGTGTGCTGACTGATCCCCTGCCCCCCCAGGTGGGTTCCTCTGTCTTTCTTGTACTCTGTGGAACATTGTTAATATTGCTGCTTCAAGTCATAGGATGCTAGGCGTGGGAGGAACCATCTGATTTCTAAAAGCATCAGGCTGTGAGGATGGAATGGTCCAGAGAAACAGCACAATAGCTTGATGTCTCAGCTCTTGCCCCTCTCATGTGTGTAGGATCGCTGTCAAGGTCTCACCCCTGTTAGGTCTGGAGGGGCCCCATCTGTAGCGGTTTGTCATCTAGCACCTGTCACTGTCTTCCTCTCTAGTTGCTTCTAGGTGGTGACAGCCTCTGCTACCTAAATTGCCTGAAGGTTCCTCCTCACTGCCACTGCTCCTGCTCCCTGGAGAATGCCACATCGCCCAGTGATCCCTGAGATCTGGAGGCTTAAGGTGCCGGAGAGGAGCTTCCTCCCTTGCCTTCTGCTGGGGACATGGACTTCAGGGCGTGTGCCCCATGCCTTTATACAACTAACCTCTACCAACTCACAGCCACACTGATGTAGTTGTGTGAGGCAGGTCAGGCAGTAGTCCACTTACACCCTCACTTGAGTGCTCTATCCCCTGCTCCTTTTTACCCCTTAGTTCAAAGCAAAACCTATGCAAATAAGATTCTGCAAATAGCATTATTTTGGACTTGCTCACAAGTGATCAAACATACTAAACTCTCCCTTTAGGTTCAACATAGTATTCCTGAAACATCTATAAGGAGTCCTAAGGCCTGGAGAGGTTGAAATGTAATCTTAAGGATCAGGAACATCAAGTTTTTTTTCTTTGGACTGGTCTCAATATCCCTTTCCCTAAGCTCCTGGAGGCCTGCAATGCAGGGGGTGAGAATTAGACACCTGAGCAACCCCCTTGGTTCTGGTCTCTCCCATCTGATCCCAGGTTGACATATGGCTGTGAGAGAGGAACCTCTTTCTCTCCTACTTCAAGGTGGATCCCAGTGTATGGGCATGCATGGGAATGATCTCCTAAGTTCTCAGGCTTCTCAACTTTTCCCTGCATGCTGAGGAAAGGACATTTGACGTCTTGGAAGTCTCTGGGCATTTGTTATTGGATTCTTGTGAGTTTCTGATTTAATCCATCAATAGAAAACATCACAACTGATGAAGAAAAAGAGATTGTCCCAAAGAATGCTTGCTATCTACAGTAGTACAAAGGCTGAATGGACAGAGCACATGAACTGCACAGAACCAAGGAACACAGGTAGGGAGCATTTCTGGTAGACATGGCTTCACATCCCAGAATCACCACTTACCTAGGAGTATGGTCTTAGGCAGGTCATTTCTCTAAGTGCCAGTTTCCTTACCTATAAAATGGAAACCTCTGCTCTAGGGTGAACACAGAAATCAGAAGTAAGTTAGGTTTATACACTCACATGCACCCATGTACACACGTTCGTATATTCACATTCATGACAGCATTATTCACAACAGCTGGAAGGTAGAAGCAACCCAGGTGCCCGCTGACAGATGAAGGATAAAGAAAAGGTCGTCTGTCCATGCAATGAAATATTATTCAGCCTTAAAAAGGAAGGAAATTCTGATAGGTGCTGCAACATGGGTGAAGGAAGAATTATACTCAGTAGAATAAGCCAGTCAAAAGAACAAATATCATATGATTCCACTTACATAAGGTGCTTAGAGTAGTCAAATTCATAGAGACAGAAAGTAGAATTGTGGGTATCGTAGAAGAGTAGGGAAGAGAGAGATCTTGTTTAATAGGGAAAGAGTTTCCATTTAGAATGATAAGAAAGTTCTGGATATGGATGGTGGTGATGGTTACATAGCAATGTGAATGTATTTAACGCCACTGAATTGTAACTGACAAAATGGCTAAAATAGTACATTTGTTATGAAGAGCTTACCGCACATATACACATACATACATACACTGAAAATCACTGTAGGTGGTACACTGTGAGAGTCTGGCACATGTTTGGAAGCTCAGTAGATGGTTGCTGTGATCATCATTTGCAGGAGATTGGAAACAGGTCTGAGTCCACTGTAAACCAGCTGGAGCCATGTATGTGATTCTCTGTGTTGCCCTTGCTCCATTTGTAGAAAGATGGCTGACGTTTCTCCCATGTTTCCTTTGTGACGTCCAAGTGAGATTACTGAATCTTTAGGTGATATTCAGGAAATATTTTGTTCAATGGAATCGTTGACAATAATGGAGCTAAGATCAATTTGAAACTTTGTCAATTTGCTGTTTGGAAAGAGAATTTTCTGCTCCCCTCCTTCTGTCTGCCCCCAGCTGGATTTCTTAGACTCCCTTTAAGAAAATGCTAAGTAACGCTGGGATCTCCATGAGGACAAATTACTTGGCCTTGGCTTGGAATCCACAGCCTCTCCTCGGCCCATAGAGATCTTTTTCTCATAAAAAGTCCCCCAAAGTGAGAAAGCAGATTTTCTTCTGTCCTAAAAAGTGTAGTTCCAGCCTGATCCTGCCTCAGAATGGTCACTAAGAAAGCAAAATGCGTCTAACGCTAACAGAGCCCCGATTCATTGCTTCCAGAGCCTGTAGCGTTTTATACTCACTCCGCAAGCATAATCAGGGGAGTGATTCTGAACCTTGTTAATCAGAAAGGGCCCTTTAAAAATGTCATGCTGTCAATATAAAACTTTGCTAAATTGCATTATAAATGCCAGATTCAGTCAACTAACACATTTAACACCGTTTCTTAAGTACAGTTTAGATTTTATCCGTGCCAGGGAGAAAGAGAAAAATACCTCAGGAGAGCCCAAGCCTGCGGATTCATTGTGCTAAGCTCACTTTCCCCAGAGAGGGATTAGAAATATTTATTCAAAATCCGAGCTGTACTTCTGGCATTATTGTCAATAAGGTGTCCCCCCAACATTGCTGGCTTTAGAACTGAATGATTCTCACAGCTATGAAGGTTAGAAGGGGTGAGGCTTTTAGACTTGTTTTTTAATTAGCGGGCAGTGCCTGAAGCTGTTGTTTTATACCAGAGAGGAAAGGTTTCTTGCAAGTCAAGAGCAAAACGTCGTGCGCACACCTGTTAAAAATAAGGCCTTATTTTATTTATTTATTTATTTTACGTCTGCAGAGTCCAACATAGCCCTCCAATGTGAAATGACCTTGTCCCTTGTTTTGGGGAGAATTCATTGTCAAGTTAACAGAGAACTAACCTTTCTCCTCCTCTCTCACCAAATGCAGCTATTTCTACACTGTTTTGACATTATGTCTTTTTCTCTCCTTTTTCAGAATAGAAAAGGTTTAATTGAAAACTTATAGCTTGAAGTTTGGCTAAACAGCACTTTAAGGATCTGAAGATGGTGACCAAACCTCATGATTTCCGATTTAAAAAAAATCTTATCTCAAGATAATGAGATGATTTTTTCCACGTTACATGCATAAGCTCATTCCAAGATGAAAGGATCTAAGTACACACAGCAGGATAATATTTTAAAATATTAACCAATTTCCCCCCTTTCCTCCTGCCTGTTCTTCCTTTTACCTGTTCACCTCTTTCAAGCTAGACTGTTCCAAATTCATTATGTCAGGAAGCAGTGACCTAGGGGAAGCCTGGAGTTTTTTCCTGGCTTTTGAATTTCAAAAGTCTTGCCCTGAGAAAAAATGCAAAGAACTTGTAAGCATTATCAGATAGCTAGCATTTCCTGAGAATTTTCTGTGTTCTACGCACCATTTAAAGCACTCTTATTTTATTTTCTTTTTTTGCTTTTCTCTACAACTCATTAAGATAGGTACTATTAATAACCCTATTTTACAGATGAGAAAACAGGTAGAGAGAAATGGAGTATTTTGCCCATCATAGCATCTCTGGTGAGTAGCAGGATTGGCTTCCTATTGCAGTCGTATGTTCCAGCGCTCACATTTCTAACCACTACACCAAGCTCCTTGTTAGTGTGCAGGAAGTTCTTGGGAATGTGCTCAGTATTTCTACCTGTGAAAAGGAAAAGACTTAAGCAGCACTGGATAGGAGAAAAAACTGGGCTCTGGGGTGATGTCAGGAAAGTCTTTGGCTGACCAGAGGAGAGATCTGAAGCTGGAGTGACCCTTCAGAGCCATTTCAAATTGGGGCAAAACATTTGGGTCTTCATACTCCTGCATGGACCAGTCATTGGATGCAAGCTGCCCTGAGATGGGTATGGCTTTGGCTGGAGGCTACTCTCTTCATTTGTGGCAATTCCCATGGGGGCTTCCAGGGAAGGGCTATCTTTCAGCAGCACTCCCAGTAGGTGGGGAGGGGGGATGTCCTTCAGTCCCCAGGCCCGATCTGGATGGCACACCAGTGTGCACTGTAGGAAGAAGAGAAGCCAGGTGAGGGTGCAGTTCCTCGCTTCAGCCTGATCTCTCAAGGGGATCTGAGTATAAATTATGCCTCAGAGTGTATGCCAACTCGAGATAAGAGATCTGAGCTGTTAAACTGCCTCCTCCATTAGTCTTTGGCTAAACACCTCCTTGGGAGTGGGGAGATTTGGATCTAAATTCTGAGACACTTCAGGCTCTCTGCATGTGCATGTCCAAGGGTGGATCTCAGAAGAGAGTCACAGGTGCACACCATTAAAAGTAAATGTAGACAGAGGCCAGGGGACAGGCACAGAGGGACAGTTGAAAGAATCCACGTAATCATCTGCTACAGCTTCTATAGACCCAAGAGCATTCCCTGAACCGGAGGGTCACAGTGAATCAGAGGACAGAGGCGAATCGCTAAGAAAAGGTGTGCATCTGCTAAAAGAGCACTGAGTCCCAGGTGGGCTTGAGGAATACTACAGCAGAAAGACTCTCAGCCTCCCTCTCAGGGAGAGCCTTGTGGGAAAGGTGGACTCCAGAGGAAAGGGAGTTGTATGGAGTCTACATGGGGCCTTGGGGAGCTTGTCAGAGAGGAATGTAGCCAAAGATTCCCATGTGCCTGGGAGAGGAAGGGAGGTGGCTGGCGTGTCCTGGAGTTCTGAGTGTCCTAGGGTGGATAGGAGCAGTGGGATAGTCCTGTGACTGGAGGAGGACAGAACATTAGGGCAACAGGGAAGGATGCAGCCATCTGTGTGCCTGAGGACCAGACCGGGCAATGGCATGCAGTGGACGCCAATGTGAACACAGAGCAGTGGGGACCCATGTTCTGCCTGACATCTTGGTAGAGGACATCATTACCCCTGAATTCACATGGGAGATGGGGGGCGCCCTGAACTGACTAAGAACACGTTCAGTCACCTGTACAGATGGAGGCTCAGAATAGAAATTGAGTTCAAGGAAACTAAAGAAAGCTATATTTCTCGGCACATGCATTTATGGAATGAGTTTGCCACCGCCATAGGTAGTAACTATAAACAAGGTCTTGTGAAAACTTCTGGACTGCATGTACGATGCTTTGGATGACAGGTGTTAGCTTGGCCTGTTTTAGCTCAGCATAATTACTGCTTTGTTGAAATTTTATATTTCTTACATAAAGAGTGAATTGGACTCTGATACACTGTGCCAGCACTAAATCGACTGACCGAGGGATAGATTACTCAAGTAAAACCCAGGAAGAGAATATACTTCATGGACATCACTTTGATTCTATATCTGCAGTTTTGATATCATAACCCATGTGCATATAGCACTGCAGGGGCACGTGCGTATGCACGCACACACACACACATGAGCACACACATGGACACTGTCTTCTGAGGCTTTTATTTCCTTTTCTTTCTTTTTTCTTCATGCTACAGTGAACTGGGAGAACAAAAAAAGCTAAAGAAATACATGCCCACTTAGAGGCATATATGTGACTGTGTGTGTGTTTGTGTATGTGTGTGTGTGTGTGTGTGTGTGTGCATTTGTGCACCTTGCCTTTTTCACCCAGGATCTCCGAGCTGCAGTTTCCCTCTTGGAGCTTTTCTTGTCTATTTCAAAGCCCCTTCACAAGTTTAACACTGACAGGGAGAACAATGAAAAGCGAGCCGCAGCGTAGAAATGAACAGAAAGAAGTGACTGACTTTGGGCTACTCTGCTGGGATAAATGGATTATAAAACGCAATTTTAGATTAAATAGGTGTTTTATGTACAACACGATACTGGTTTTGTCTCTGCAGGCAGAAGGTGAAGAATTGTGTGCCACCCATTTCTGTGTATGAGAGTGTGTGTGTGTGTGTGTGTGTGTCTGTGTCTGTGTCTGTGTCTGTGTGTGTCTGAGAACCTGGGCAGAATGTGAGGGTGAGTTTTACTTTAACTTAAGTGCCCAGAAAGAGCTTGATGACTAATATATCTTTGGCTTTCAGTTCTTCTTAGTATTGAAATAATGCCTATTCTTCTTTCCTTCTAACCTGTGTGCTTTTATGGTCTTTGTTGACTGTTTTTAAAAAGTCCCCACTCTCTCCCCAGCACGGGTGACTGTGACATCACCCATCAGCTCTATACTTCACTGTGCCAGCCTCACACTTTCATCTTTGTCCTTAACGGAGTGGTGAGAAAGGCCATAATAATCTTTGGAAGCGGGAAGATATGGGTGCTCCTCCATCATTTTACCACTAATATCACTTCCACCTCTCCAGAAAAAAGTAATAATAAGATGTACAAGGTCATGTGGGGTTCTTCCTCCAAATCACTGTTTGAAAGTCACCTTCCGTGACATATTAAAGAGATGTGGGAACACCCCCATCCTCACGGTAGGTCACCATGGCTGTAGGCACAGCTGAGATAAGGGATGTTTGCCTTCACCTTCCTGTGTGTCTCTACCTCCGTAATCCTTGTAGCAAGTCCTGCGTGGTCCCAAACTCATGGCCTAATATTTTCTAGAATGTTCCATTGAGCAGAAAAATGATCTGATTAGCTCACTTACACTAATAAGTTCATACATTTGAAGTTAAGGAAAAAACTCTGAAAGATATTTTGTAATTGTTGGCAAGGATGAGGAGAATAGGCATTCTCTGTTATACTACTTGTAGGGGAGAATTTGGTACACAAAAGTCTTAAAAATCAGTCCACCCATTGATTCAGTAATTCCCTTTCTAGGACCTTATCTTAAGAGAATAATTGGAAATGTGCAGTGAAATGTATGCACTTGGCTGTTCACTGTAGTATACTTTATAATGGCCACAAACTGAAAATAGACTATTGTGTCTTTTGTGCTTCTTATAAGAACACAAGTCATTGGATTTAGGGCCCACCTTAAACTCAGAATAATTTCATCTCAAAATCCTTAACTAATTACATCTGTTAATACTCTTTTTCAAAATAAAGCCACACTCTGAGGTTCCAGGGGGACATGAATTCTGGGGGGACAACACTCAACCCAACACAGGACTGGAGATGGAAAATGAAAAATTATAGGGAGTCCAAGGAGTTTCTTTCCTTCCATCTCTTGTCCCTGCTTCTCTTTGAAAAGCTCCAATTATCCATACCTTAGTCAACTGTTCTGCTTCTCTTTCCTCCTGGGAAGATACGGCTGTTCCACACCTCCCTAAAATTGTTTATAACGCCACAGGAAACTGGGAGTCTATAGGCTCCAAATTTCATTTCCTAGGAAGGAGAATCTTCTTGGCTGAGCTTAGTTTATGGGTTCATTCCAGGCCAATATATTCTGACCAGAAGAATCAGGCCACAGTGCTATCATAGCTTGGGTGCAAAGGCTATTAATTCTCTGGGTTGGCTTGTGAGCTAAACGGATACCCAAAGAATATCTTATATACAGAGAATGGATTAAATTGTGGCACAGCCATATAAAGGAATACCATGCAACCATTAAAAATTGTTTTGCAGAAGAAATGAAAATGTCAAGGTAACCCACTGATAATTAAGTGAGACAAGCAAGTTATAAGACAATATATGTATATTATTCCCATGTGGTTAATATGCACACACACATACACACACAGAGTTGAGGATAGAAGAATGTACACTCGAAAATTTACAGTACTATCACTAGATGATAGATTATACATAGGTTTTAATTTTTTCTCCACCAATTTACTTTTAAATCCCACTAAAAATTATTTTAAATATATTTGATAAAGGATTTCTAACACAAAATAGTGACTTATCAATAGTGAAATTTAAGACATAAATTAGGTAAATTTGGAGGTAACACCATGGGGATATCTATGGGGTTATTTGCCTAATGGACAAAGATTTCTCTTTCCCAGAATTTCAATGGCACCATCTTTGGTAAACTCTGGATCCAAAGGGGTAGGCATATTCTACCACATGGACCAGGGAAGCAGGGAAACTCAATCTGCAGAGAAGAGAAATGATAATAAAACTGATGTCAAAAGAGGTACAAAGACAAAACCACAGAGGGTCTGGATGACTCTTCAGAACTGATATAATCCCTTCCCAGGTCGCTTGATATTTCTGCTCCTGGGTTCATTCCAACACTTCTTTATGTTGATAATAAATGTCTTTTTGTGTTTACATAAGCTTGACTTGATTTCTGTTTCTTGCAACCAAAGAGTTTTGATCAATATGAGACCCTTCACAGCTCCTGCAAAGCATAATTCACAGGTGGTCACAGATAGGTACACCCAGTTCTAAGCAGAGTTCAGTAAGCAAAATCCTCAGATATGAGGACCAACCTTTTGGATAGAGCTATGCCCCTGAGTGCCTAAGGCACAAGCCAATGAATAAAGAAAAAGTAAGTAAGAGGTTGATGAGAAAGAAGAGGTGAGCAGGAGGCAGACAAAAGAGGATGCCAGTAGAGGGGAAAGGAAGCCTATAGGATGAGAGGGCCCTAGAATCTAGAATGACAATAGAAATTCCTTCAAAAGGCACTCCTGACCCTGGGTCATATTTTGTTCAGATTAGGTCACTGTCCAACTTGCCTTTGATGAAGGTCAAATTAATTCCAAAATTAAAGAAGCCTGTAGCGACTTGATCTTCACGGCTATTAGTTTGACCAGCATACCCTCCAGTTCCTACTTCCTGACTTCCATTAGGTATTATAACCTTTTGAAAGCCCAAATACTGGGTGTCTGGAGGAGATGTGATCTCCTAATTCCACTTAGTATGGACAGCTGCAGGCTGGGCATGTGGACTGTTTTCTTTATAGACCAGAATCCAAACCAATATCTCACTTGTCTCACAACACCTCAGCATCTCACAAGTTCTATTTCCCAGTTATCTCGAAGGAAACTGTATCCCGGGACTCTTAAAAAGTCAGGCAACACTTCTCTGTGGCCATCCAATTCCCAGTGTTCTACTGTCACTGTCGCTGTTTAAAAATCAATACCACATTAACAGATTACTATTTATTTAATAAAATCAGAATCTATGGGTCCACATTGATATAAAAAATAAAAAATAAGAGAAAAGGAAGTGGAATGTCAACTAAGAAGTGTCGCAGGAATCATAAGATTAGGAAATTATCATTTCACAAACCTCATGGTTATAATGGATTCAGGAAAGAATCATCAGTGGGTTCTAAAATCAGTGAATGAAAGTTTGATGAGGAGCAGGATATTGACATAGTTGTGAAATGTCTTGCCACGAGATTATTATTAATTACTCAAGCCCAATTGTAACTTTAGAGTGGAGAAACCTGACAGGCGGAGCTTTATCCAAATGATCAAAGTTAACCTCATCACTTACCCAGCAAATCAGTGTCTTATGCCTCCTGATCCAATGCACAAGGAAATAACATCTTATGTGGCGGCATCCTGGCCCAAAGCACATCATCTTAATTTAATCACAGGAAAAATCAGCAAAAAAATCCAAATTGAGGGACATTCTACAAAAATTTCAAGTTCATGAGAGACAAAGACTATGAAAGACTCCAGAACTAATCTAGTTTAGAAGAGAATAAAGACACAAAACAATTAAATGCAAAACACAATCCTGGACTGAATCTTGACTCAGAAAAATATATGTTATTTTGCTATAAAGTATATGATTAGGAGAATTTAAAATTTTGGACAAAGTCTATGAATTACATGATATTAACTGAAGAATGTATGAGTAGAAGGACGTGACACGTGTGTGTTAGTCTGTTTTCACGCTGCTGATAAAGACGTACCCGAGATTGGGTAATTCATGAAGAAAAGAGGTTTCATCGACTCACAGTTCCACATGGCTGGGGAGATCTCACAATCGTGGCGAAAGGCAAGAAAGAGCAAGTCATATTCTTCATAACAGCAGGGAAGAGTAAACTTGCGCAGGGGAACTCCTTTTTACAAAACCATCAGATCTAATGAGACTCATTCACTATCACAAGGACAGCATGGAAAAGACCCTCTCCCATGATTCAGTCACCTCCAACTTGGTCCCTCCCATGACACATGGGAGTTGTGGGAGCTACAATTCAGGATGAGATTTGGGTGGGGACACAGCCAAACCGTATCAGCCTGCCACTTAATCTTAAACAATGCAGAAAAGAAAATTATATATTGCTTCCCAGCCTTTTGGCTAAGATTAAGTGCAGAAAAGAAAATTATATATGTTAGATATATTATTAAAATTAGTTATATATGTATATGCACACACACAGAATACAACAAAGAAAATGTGGTAAAGGCAAAATATTAACACATGGGGATGTGGGGTAAAGTTATTTTGGAAATATTTCATTCTGTTGCAACTTTTTTCTAAGTTTGGAACTATTTCATAATAAATAAATAAATACCACTCATTTTTCTTTGCACCAAGCAGTAGTGGCCTATTTTTCCAATAGTTGATGACAGTTTTGTCATTTTCTCACTGCAAAGTTTTGATTTCAGCTGCCTCATGGGAGTTACACAGTTTCTTCCTCAAGTCCCCTTCTCTTCCAGCTGCTTGATGTTTGTCACTGCTGGCCTCCTCTCAGGTTGTGAATGGGCCCAGAGTCCCTCCCGCTGTGTCTATGTGGACAGTCACCTGGGACACAGCTGCGGCTGGTGGGCACAGGGGTGGGAGTTTCTTCAGGGAGCTGGGAAGTGGCTCAGGAGACCAGGATATCGCCTCGCATCTTCCAGCACTTTGGTGACAAAGGGCTGCCCTGAACTGGTGGGTGCAAAGAGCATTTACACTCTTCCAGTAAGGAGCTGAGTGTGACACCGAGGGAAGGATGTGTAATGGAAGTGAGGGGACATCTCTGCTTTTACCCTCCTTTCCAGGAACAGCATGCTGACTTTCAGAAACCTTATAAAGAGTTTTTCCCCTAATCACTGTTATCAGATACATCTTCTCTGGGGTTCCCTAGCCCTTCTGAAGAATTAATCCTTCCTTGGTAGAATACTCTCCCTACACACACACACACACACACACACACACACAACACACACATATGCACACACACAACACACACATATGCACACATACTAATGGATACCATCTCCCTACACAAGATTTCCCTGAGCCCGTCTTGGTCTTACACTACCCAGTACCCAGAAACCGAACATCAACACTTAAGTATGACATCTGGGTACAATCACCAGTCAGGAACACTCAGCAGGGCTCCAGGTACAAGCAGGGCAACGTTGGCTTTCCAGGAAATTATAAATGCCCAGTATAAGATATCTGTGTCTGGTTCTGTCAGACACATCATAAAACCTTGGAACTTCTATGCTTGATGGTAAATGTCCTTAACAGTTAGTTGTCTTTCTGTAGGGGTTTCAATAGGGCATTCATTGAAGGTAGGAAAAAATACATTCGTGATGTCCCTGAAGGGAAATAAATGAAATACTTCAGATGTGATACCAGACTATGCAGTCATCACACTGCAGCACACAGTTTAATTGGGGCAGTACTGCAGAACTGTCAGGAGCCAGCTTTCAGATACTCAGGGATCGGAGCTCAGAGGGGACCTCGACGAGTCACTGTCTGGAATGAGGCTTGGCTTGAGATGGAATTGGCAGGGTAGTAGAGAGATGGTCATGTCTGGGAGCCAGCTCAGTCATGAGATGGAGCCTGCTGGTTGTGGGGACGTGGTCGTCTATAGTGCAGTGAGGAGGGTCTCGCAGATGCAATGCTGCCATCTGGGGCAGAGGTGGGAGGAAGATGCTAGGGGACCAGAGATGTCACAGGTCATTTGTGAGGGCGGTTGTTTTATAGGGACCTTCGAAGAAAATGCGTTTTCTTCAAACATTAAGCTCACCTAGAGCCGTGAGTAAGTGATTAGTCAGCATGGTCCTTTGCCCTGAAGATGGCTGGGAACTGGGACAAACACCCCCCTCGCAGGAAACCAACTACGGTAGATGTGGATGAAGAAATGCTGTGCTTGGCAGCTGGGAAAGAATTTGGTTTCTTCTGAAGACCAACAGAGAGAAACTGACTGCTGATTAAAGCTATGTGACTTACCGCAATTGCCTTCTCAGGAGGTCGTCCAAGTCTTTTCCTAATTTAGGTTTGCGTGGGTTTCCCTCCTGGTCATTCATTACATAAAAGTAGTTTGTTTCAAAGATAGATTTAGCAAAACTGTTGGGGTCTGCACCTTCACCCCTGGACATCATAAAATCCCATCTTGATGCCAAAAGTGGATGAAGCTTTCAGAAGCTTAGATGGTTTCTTTCTGAAACCTAGTTTTGAAATGCCTGGGAATGATAAGCCAGCTCAGGACAAAGTTGGGAAACACTACTGTCGCTTGCGACTAAGCCAGATTTTGTTCACAAAAGTTTAGGCCCAGAGGTCTTCCTGGTGAGCAACTTAGTATCCCTGAAGAGAGGTCAAGCATTTGACCAAACTACAGAATCTCAAAACAGCAGGATATATGAAGTGGATTCTTTAACTTAAGAATAATGCTTCACAATATTTCAGTAACTTGTCATGTATTTTCTCATTTCACCCTCACAATCATTTTTAACAAATGTTTGCTCTCTTTCAACAAATATTTCTAAGTGCCTTGAGAATTGGTAACTAAGCAAGGTACTTGGGACATCGTGGGGGAACAGACAGGTGTAACCTCTGCCCTCACAAATTTGGCTTGTCCTGGAAGAAGACACTAATTATAGATGTTACTTAATCCCAAGATAGAATGACAATTTCTTGCCTTTATTTTACCAGAGAGAAAGCTGAGGCTCACTGGGATTCAGGGATAATTCCCCATCCCCAGAACTGCAAGAAAGACCTATTGCTTCTTCCCATGATATCTCCTTTTTCTTAAGATAAACAGTTTTGATGATTAGGTAACATTTCTTTGTCACACAAAATTAACTTCAGGTGAGAATCTGCTGCACAATGATAACTAATATTATAGGAATTTATTAAATCTAGACAATTTCCTCTACCTATTCTATGTTTTGGCCAGTTTTCATTGCACTGGTAAATTCTGATAAAATATCAGAGTTCTCATTTTCTTTACATAGAGTTGCACAAAGACTTTAAGAAGACATGACTGAATGTAACCTCTCAAATCTATTCTTCTCTACAATGTGCCATCTATGTAAAAAATCATTACCAAAAAAAATTCACAAGATTAGATTGTTTTATTTTTTTCTGTCTACTCTGCACCTAGAACAATGCCTGGCACATAGTAGTTGCTTGATAAATGTTGAATGAATAAATGACTGGTTTTAGTATTTTTTTTTTAATTGTGCGCTTTTTCTTACATCCTCTCTTGTGTGTTCCGCTCTCTTCCTCTCTCTCTCTTTCTCTATGTGTATATATGTGTGTGTATATATATATATGTGTGTATATATATGTGTGTATATATATATGTGTATATATATATATGTATATGTATAGCCTATATAGCTTTACTATACAGAATACAGATTTAGACAGATTTAGAATTTAGTATTGATCAAATTAGGTTTTAGTTTTGTTGTTTTTTTTTTTTTTTTTTGAGACAGAATTTCACTCTTCTTGCCTAGGCTGGAGTGCAATGGCGAGATCTCAGCTCACCACAACCTCCACCTCCTGGATTCAAGCCATTCTCCTGCCTCAGCCTCCCGAGTAGCTGGGATTACAGGCACCTGCCACCACGCCCGGCTAATTTTTGTATTTTTAGTAGAGACAGAGTTTCACCATGTTGGTCAGGCTGGTCTCGAACCCCTGACCTCATGATCTGCCCACCTCGGCCTCCCAAGTACTGGGATTACAGGCGTGAGCCACCGCACCCGGCCTTAGTATTGTTTTAAAGAAAGGAAACCCTATTTTCCTGCTTTCTTCACATAGAACATGATCTTAAATTACAGAAATTGCTCTGCTTATTCACTTGAACTTACACAACCTATAAAACCCAATGTCAAGGTGAACATTTTTAATCTTTTATAAGAAAATTTCAATTATCCAAGCTAATTAAGGAGAACTGATTCTCCAATAATTTCAGAAATTAATAGTACCAGAATTGTTATAATAGGATATCTGAAAAGATCTTTCCCAAAAGGGATGGTTTAGGCTGGGCACAGTGGCTCACTCCTATAATCCCAGCACTTTGCTTGAGCTCAGGAGCTCGAGACCAGTCTTGGCAACACGGGAAAACCCTGTCTCTACAAAAAATACAAAATCTAGCAAGGCGTGATGGCACAAACCTTTAGTTACAGCTACTTGGGAGACTAAGGTGGGAAGATCACTTAAGTTTGGGAGGTTGAGGCTGCAGTGAGCCGTGTTCATGCCAGTGCACTCCAGCCTGGGCAACAGAGTGAGACCCTGTCGCCAAAAAACAAGGGGCGGCAGTTTAGATAAACATGAGTTGAATGGTATGTTAACATATTTGGAGTCATCTTGAAGCATATTTCAATATGCTTGTTGACTCTGTGTCTTTTATACGGGTTTCATTTTTATTAGGCGGACCGCAACATTCAGAATATATAGTCAACATTATCTGTCATGACAACAGTGCAGTTAGCAAATTTCTTGCTTCTACTGGAGTAAAACAAAGATGTGGGCAGAAATTCATCAACTAAACAAATAGGAAAAATGTAAATGAAGAGCTCCAACAGGAGTTGGACAAGATAACTTTGGGCAGAAAGTAATGAGTATGTTTCGTGGACCTTCCAAGGGGTTCTGTACTTTGAAATTGTCTCACAAAGTTGTGTATTGATGCTTGAGCATCTACATGGAGCTCTAAGTCATCTTCACCTGGCTTTGGTCCATCCCAGTGACATGCTTCTCTTGTCTAATAATGGCTTTCATGCTGTATGTTTGATCCACTTGGAAATCCAGAAAAGTGAGGGGATCAAGGTCCTGCACGTACACAGTGGTTGGCCAGACCTTGGAGCATGACACTAGGATTGGTCTCCACTGCTGGATTCCTTTTTGCTGTGGATGGATGGCAGCTTTAGACATTTGGTGAAGTTGAAGCACCATGCTGTAAATTTTCTCTAAATCCAAGAATTGGTTCCACTACCAGCAGGGACTGCTTGGTGAAAGATGACAAGAGTTATTGAAAATGACAGACTGTATTTTGCAGAACGACCTTGTTTTCTTCTATTTATTTATTGCCTAGTAAACTGAATGTTCATGGGAAAGAATTTTTAGGCGCCCTCATGTTTGTCTTTGGAATATATTTTCCTACATATGGTAGCCCACAGCTTCTCCATAAAGGATCGTTGACAGAGATCATTTGCTGCAATTCTATGGTTACAAATATGAAAAAACAGGGACAAATATGGAAAATATGAGAACTTAAGTAACTTGTTCAAGGTCATCAGATTAGTTAGTAGCCAAAGTTAAACCCAAGACTCAAGATTCCCAGTGAATTCCACATGCCCCCATAAGCAAATACAGACATTTCAAAGCAGATTCCTCCCACCCTTCATCCCAAACTCATCTTTCATAAATATATATATTTTTTCCTGGAACTAATTACAAACTTAGAGTTTAGGCACTGAGCCAAACCCAACTATTATTGCTTCAGGTTCTGTCAGGGTAAATATTTAAGGCAGAGATTTTCTGACTGTGCTCTGTGAAGCCTCCGCAGGAGCCACTGCATGGTTATACACACGTGAGGGTGTGCATGTGTGTGTGTCTCATATGCACATCTGTGTGCATGTGTAATGGAGGCAAGGCTGAACATCTTGTCCCCCAACTTTGAAAAGATTGTCTCTTTGTAACCTACTCACTGCTGGTAAGATTTTGTTGGAAAAACAACAAAAATGCCTGTGATGTCAGACAGTCCTGGAAACACACATCATTATATCCCATCGTTACCTTTCCTTGAGTCCCATAGGAAAAAAATTCTATTTTAATTGTAAAATTATCACTTACAGTATAGAGTTCCAATACTGTTGACACTTCTGTCATGTTGGGCTTTCTGGTTCTTACGCTCCATTCATTATTTATTGGTTGGTTTTTATTTGTTGGCTTGCTTGCTTGTATGTTTAATGATCAACACGGCTAACAGATATTTTATATGGAGAATCATTGTTTTTCTTATGCACACTTGAAAGTCAAAACTTTGCAATAGAGCAGTATGTGAATGCACAGAATTGATCAGTTTGGGCCACAAGCTTGGATCTTTCAAAAAGAATACAGATGCTCTTTGACTTACGATGGGTTACGTCCCAATAAATGCATCACTTCTTAAGTTGAAAATGCATTTAATATACCCAACCTATTGATCATCACTGCTTAGCCTAGCCTCTCTTAAGCATGCTCAAGACACTTACAGTAGCCTACAGCTGGGCAAAATCATCTGGCAACACAGTCCACTGTAGAGTATCAGGTGTTTCACCTTGTGTTCACAGGGCTGACTGGGGGATGCGCTCACTACCACTGCCAGTATTTTGAGATAGTATCATACCACGTATTGCTAGCTAGAGAAAAGATCAAAATCCCAAATTTGAAGATCAGTTTCTACTGAAGGAGCATTGCTTTCACACCATTGTGAAGTCAAAAGACGAAAGCGGAACCACCGTAAGTTGGGGGTCACCTGTACAACTGATAAAGGCACATCAGAATATTACTTTTGATAATAAATGTACAAACTGTAGTATCCCCATGCCTAATACATAGACCTGAAATACTGTGGGGGATCCCCTCTCCTCCCTTCCACGACCCAACACAGGTTTTGACCTGAAAGCAGGTCTTGATTTGATGGAATAGAAAATGTAGAACGTTTTAAACTTCAGACTTAGCTGTGAATTTAGGTGGAAAATGATTTGGTAGCTGTGGCTTACTCACAAGTAAATAATATACCTGAAGGTATCTGAAAATTATCTTTCTTCCATGAGCATACAGTATTGCTGGCTTTGCCTCAAGGCAAATAACCACGGGAGAGTTAATACAGAAAGTTCTTATTAGAAATTCCTTATAACCAGGGTAGACTAATTAGCTCTTCCTAAGAGTTCATTTTGAGGTTGGAGAAAGCATGAGAGCAGTGGAAACTGATGTGGGAGATGGAATGTCACTGGAGGCACAAACAGAATCAGGTGGTGGTATGCCAGGGAAAGATGCTGAAGAGCCGCTCTGTCATATTATAAATTAAAAAGAAGCAGGGGGAGCTAACATTTGGAATCTAAAGCCATTATTTTTCTGACTTATTCAGTACAAATAACCCAATACAGACATATAATACATGCTACAGGCTTCTTAAAGGCAAGATTGTCTTACTCATTTCTGCGTATCCAATGCCTAATATAGAACCTGACACACTGTAATTACTTTTTAAATGTTAATTGTTTTTAGTAAATAAATGAGTATTTAACACACATGCATGAGCATATGTGTTTCTGTACTAGAGAAAATAATTTTTTGTTTCTTAGGTTGATGTATTCTATGGTAGTACATAGGAAATTAGATGCCCTTTTCATCTAATATGCATGCAATTGACCATTCTGAACTAAGAAATTAGACTTCTTTGAATTCTGATGCTCTCAGACAGAAATAGAGACAAATATTTGACCATCCTCCTCCGTGCCCTCATGGAACTGTGTGGCCTCCTTGGGCTGGCTCATTTAACATTGAATGTATAAATTAGACTCCTCATCACTCAGTAACAGAAGAGGCTAGAGTTAGTACAAAAACGTTCTTCCTCACCTGTAATATACAGCAAAACAAATATATGCAAGAATATTTTGAGATATCAGGTCTATAAAACCTTTGGCATACACATATTAATTTTGTGTGAATCTGTCATGTTTTCATGAAGTTTTCATGAAGTTTTCTCAGAGACCGTTTAAAACAGCAACAATAATCACACACATATTTTGCTATTTTTTAAAAAAATAGATCTGTATTTCCTAATCCATGAAGTATCCATTCACAGAAAGAGCTAAGTCAGGAGAGAAAAAGTCAGTCACAGAAAGAGATTATATCAGCCAAATGAACCAAATCAGAAAAAGAGAATACTATTCGCAATTTAACCAGCCAAGTTAAACATGACGTGATTAGAGCCAATCTTTGGGGACCAAGTTAGTAGTAATTACGCCTTGTTTAACTTGGCCAATTAAAGACCAAACTTTCCTAAATTGGCTATTTTCAAAGCAATCACACCTTTGCACTCAGAATGTTTTTCAGCTTGCCATTTTTAATTTAGGTATTTGACTAGTTAATGGATATATGTGTACATGAACCCGTGCCTAAATATTTGCACATAATACAAAATTAATACACATTTGTATTGGGCAGAATAATTGGCTTTTGATTAATATGCTGTTTAATAAGATCAGGGTCATATATGTTTTTACCTGTTCAATAACTTCCAACATCTGGAGAAAGTATTGAAGCTAAGGGAAGAATCATTAGCTAAGCTAAGGGAAGAGTTCTAGAAAGTAACTGTTATAACTGTAATAGGAAATGTAACCTAAGCAACTAGGGCTTTCATAGCTAGCAAAAGTAGGCAAGAAGATTGCATGTTCGTTTTTCTACCAGCCCTAAGTACATCCTTATTTACTCTGTCACCGTAGTCAGCTGATATTTATTGAATACTCATTCTGTGCAGAGAACTGCTCTTGGCTAGGCCCTGTGTGGCTCCAATCAAAGCTCCAGAAATTATCCCTGTCTCAAGAAGTATCTACTCTAAAAAGAAAACAAGAAGAGACCCAAATTGTGTGAGACATGAATACAAGGTACGGAAAGCTGGAATCAGTTACCCAACTTTCCTTAGTGGGATAAAAGCATATAAATAAGTATTAAGACTTAGGACACAGGAAAAAAAGAAACAAGATGGGCATGGCTCTGTGAATGAAGCTTGATGGAGTAAGTCAAAAAAGGTTTTCTGGGGAAACCCAATAATCCTGGAAAAAAGAGTAGGAGATTTCACAGCTAAAGGAAATGACAGAATGGTAGCTTTGTAAAAGAAAAGCAATATGTGCTCTTCCCAATGCCACCAGGAAATAAAGGCAGATGTGTTTTTACAGGAAGTGTGGATTCATATACACAGGCTAAAGTAGACTTCAAGATCTGGGAACATTTTCTGCCTAACAGAATGAGCAGTTGCTTAAGTATTTCAACACCATGTTGTATGTATTATGGTTAATTTTGCAATCAGCTTTTCTTTTTCTTCTTTTTTGAGACAGTCTCACTCTGTCACCCAGGCTGGAATGCGGTGGCATGATCTTGGCTCACTGCAACCTCTGACTCCCAGGTTCAAGTGATTCTTCTACCTCAGCTTCCTGAGTAGCTGGGATTACAGGTGCCCGCCACCACACCCTGCTAATTTTTGTATTATTATTATTATTATTATTTTTTTTTTTTTTATTTTTAGAGATGGTGTTTCACCATGTTGGCCAGGCTGGTCATGGACTCCTGACTTCAGGTTATCCATTCGCCTCAGCCTCCCCAAAGTGTTGGGATTACAGGCGTGAGCCACCATACCTGGCTGCAATCAGCTTTTCTACACACACATTCCATTCTTTCTCTGTGGAGATAGAAACCTTAACGCCATCATCTGCTTTGATCAACAGAGGGGCTTGATTACAAAGGGAGGTAACCTGAGTGCATGGTAAAGGTATAGCTGAAGTGAAATTAAATCAAAATTTCTAACCTGACGCAACATGGTGGAGATTGGCGCAAACTGGAAGGAGCTCTCTATCCCATCTACTTTGAAAACAGAAATGTCTCCTTTTCTTTGAAGGGAGGAGAGATCTTCATTCCCAAAAGGACATTTGGCTGTCTCTGGTCACATTTTGTGATATTTCATTGGCCAATATAGGAGTGGGTGTCACAGATAAAGGCGCTGCACGTTAGAAGATGGGCTTGCACCTGTTTTGGCACTTCCTACCTCCTGGCTGAAACACCCCTCTCTTACTAACAATTCTAGATATTTTTTCTTTCCCCATGGAGTAGGAACCTGGCTGGCCTAAGAAAGCTTGGGGCTGAAACTTTAGGCCTGCTTCATTCCAGCATTGGGCCAGAGCTCTCACTTGGTCTCTGACTCTCTCTGGAAGTTTGGATCGGCCTTTGGTCTCTCTCTCCAGGGCGATAGAGTTGAAAGCTTAGGCCTGGGGGAAGAAACAAATAACATCGGGCCTGTCTGCTTTGATTTTAGGCAGAGCTCACTCAGACAGGATCTGGCCCAGCTCAGGTAGGTGCATTGTGTTTTAGGGGCTGAAGTCTTGGCTTAAAACAAAATGTTGTTTGACTTTGCATATTATTTCTCCATGCATGTATTTCCTTTGGGGAGTCTTGCGGGGAGGTAAGTCTACTTGAGTTCAGAATGTGCACGTTCTAAAAATTTCTGGTCCAAATACCACCAAAGCATCCAAGTTACTAATCATAACGATCACCTTTTCATGTCACTCCAATCTATAATATAACAAGCATAGATTCCAACATTGCCTCTTCTACTATTTGCTGAGCAAATAGTAGAAGTACAACCTTAAGCAAGTTGTTTTTTTCCAAAAGATTTTATTTTCAATGGTATAAATCTAGGTGATTGGCCAAAAGAGAATCTTGGCCTGATACCAACAGATATGTTACTTAGACAACATTTATTTTAACAGACATGTATTAAGTCCTGACATGTGCAAGGTACTGTGGAGAGTGTTGGGATCACCAAAACAAACAAGTTATGGCTTCTGCCCTCAGTCTAGAAAGAGACAGGTCCATAAAAAATGGTGCCTAAACACAACAGTAAGCAAATTGACCCAGTGGGCCCATGTCTCGTTACAGGGAACATTCAACAAGAGATGGCTGAGTGAAGGGCGTCATGAGTTGTTAGAAAAAGAGACCTGCTAAAAGAGAATTAATTTGGTGACTAGCAAGAAAAAAAATAGAGAAAGGAAAAGATACCATGGGGTGAAATGGTGCCCAATAAACTCTTTCTATTCCATGAAGAATATGTGCATATGAAGAGTGCTTTGCTTTTTATTCTCCCACTTTGGTATCTTGGGACCTTGCTTGTCCTGAAGAGAAGAGATTGCCCCTTCCAGGAGAACCACTTCCTAGAGAGAATAAAGGACTTGCCTGTATGTAAGTGCACCTTTCAAATCCAAACCAACCAATCCAGAGCCCATACCCCTGGTATTGGTCTGTTACACTCAGGGCCACCTTCCACCTGCCCTGATCACCCCAAGACCAGCCACCAGACAACTGGCCCTGTGTGCCAGAGCCCACTGGAATCATTCATACTAGCCAATCATAATCCTGCTTAGAATGCCTCCCACAAAACCATCATAAAAGTGGTTGTTCGTCACATTTCCCCTCACTCCCTCCACGCCCTGATCCCTTGTGCCCTCCTCTCCTATGGCATGGTGTCCCCTCCTCTCGGGCTCTGACTGTAAAACAAGCTATCTTTTTGATGACAATTGTCTCCTGATGAGCTGGCCTCCATACCTGAATGATAATAAAACTTACATCTTAAAACATCCAAGTGGAAGGTTATAAAAGGCCGCAGGGAAAATAAAACACAAGACACTGAAACCTTGGGAGAGAAAAAGAGTTGAACAGTGCAGCTGGAGAGAGTGTGGGCTGGGGGCCAGGTGGCAGGTGCCTGGCCAACAGAGGCCACAGTTTCAGCCACCATGAATGAAGACAAAAACATTTGAGAAAAGGAAGTTAGGCTTCAAGGGCAACTTCAGCTTTTATACCTCTTTTACTGCCTTATAGTTTCTTTTATGTGATTTCCTTTTAAGTATGTTTCTATCTCCTAACCTTGTGGTCAGAATGCTGGCAAGAGAGTTGGAAGGCTTGTTTGCACTATGTTCCAGATATTCCTGGGATCGTGAGGATAAAGAGAAGAGACAGGGCTAGAGAAAGAAGAAGAATATGCTGACAATGGAATTTCCCTGCCACCTGTCACTCTATCACACTAATGCCATATTCTTAAAAATGAAATCTGAACATGGGACTCTCCTATTTTAAACACACTTGATTCCCACCACTGCGAAGTCTAGAATACAAAGGCATTTACAAGTTAGTGGAAACCTACCTTTCTGGCACCTCTACCCACTGGATCTTATTGAAGCTTCAAAGGCATGAAATTTCTCTCTACATCTTAAGCAGACTATGCCTTTATAACCAGGCGAGTACTAACTCAAGAACAACAGAGAAATGGGAAGGTAATCCTGTATTGATAGATGCACAAAGTCCTGCTCACTGCAAAAGCAGGGCTCTCTGATAAAAGCATGATTGGAAAACATGGCTTCTTTCAGGGCTGAATCTTCCCTTCCCTTTTATCACAAATATCTGATTGGTAACTCACATACTCAGCGGGCACTTGCGGACAGAGAGGAATATAGCTAGGCCTGCAGAGCCAATGCCAAATCCCTTTAAGGCTGCCGCCTTTCCAGATACAGCCAAAATCCTTCACCTAGTCACTGGCAGGAAGAGGAGGCGAGGCAAGGAAGATGGCCAGGCATGCCTACATGATTTGCTACGGGGAGGCTGCATATGCAAAGGTAGTTAGGACTTACCTATAGAACTTTCACAGGTCAGTCACCCTGCCCAGGGCTAAGGCACTGCTCAAGGAATGACAAGTTCTGATTTATTGGGACACAGAGGAATTTGTAAATATAGTAGTGGTCCTTCATCCCCTGCATCTGGGAGGTATGGTAATACCTTTCTTTGAGTCTAAGAGTAAAACATGAGAAGGAATGCAGTACTCTCCATTATCCTCATCAAGTTGAACTTTCATTATTTTTTATATCTGCTTTCCCCTATGGCTACCCTCTTGGATCCACTAACACATAACAGAGTTAGTGGTTGGCAATAATACATTTCCATTTAGTGAGCAATGAACAAATGAATGAATGAATGGATTTCATAGATGATAGAATGTATCTAGTCTTTTACAGTTTTATAATAAAGGCTAAAGAATAAAACATAATGATAAAGAATTCTTCATACATAATCTCATTAAGTCCTCACTGAAACCCTGGGAAGTAGGGTTATTCCCATTTTTCTTATGAAAAAACTGATGAGCAGGGAGATCAATCAACTACCCAACTATCATATGACAATATTAGGACTGAGGCTCCAAATCTTTCAGTTCCAAGTAGACAATACCAGAGATGACTGGCTAGTGTCACAGAGGAATTCATCACATGAAAATGAGAAGACAGAGAGGAAAAGGCAGGGCTATGGCTATCAGATTTTACTATTCTTAAGAATGAATTAAGACTTAGTAGTCAAAGATATAAATGATGCCTACCTCTTAGTAAGAAAAAGACACATAGCTTAAAAGAATGATGAGCAAAAGGTATGAACATGCAAATTCACACACACAAAAAGAAAGGTTTTCAGCTTGTCTGGGAATTAGGGAAATCCAAATTAAATGGTTGAGATGTTCTTAACCCATGGTTGGTAAAAGTTTAAGAAGTTCTATAATATCAAGTGTTGGTGGGAGAGGGGAGAAATACAATGGGTGCCATCCTCCATTCTTGGTGGGAGTGTCATGTAGTATAGCCCTTTAGGAGATGATTACCAGTTTCTATTAAAACTTTTTTTTTTAGATGGAGTCTCACTCTATCACTCAGGCTGGAGTGCAGTGACACAATCTCAGCTTACTGCAACCTCTGCCTCCTGGGTTCAAGGGATTCTCCTGCCTCAGCCACCTGAGTAGCTGAGATTACAGGTGCCTGCCACCACCACCTGGCTAATTTGTGTATTTTTAGTAGAGACAGGGTTTCACCATGTTGGCCAGACTTTAGTAGAGACCAGGTTTTACCATGTTGGTCTCAAACTCCTGATCTCAACTGATCTGCCTGCTCGGCCTCCCAAAGTGCTGGGATTACAGGCATGAGTCACCGCGCCCGGCCCCATTTTCTATTAAAACTTAAAATGCATATTTTCTATATGCTCAGCATTTGTCTAGCCCAGCAGTAGTCTAAAAGGTAGATTCTGTATATCTTGGGGATATGCAAGATTTATTGATTATCAGGGAAAATTTGTTAACTTCTATGTATGTTTAACTTCATGCAGCCCTTTAAATTTTTCGTTGAGGGCCTGTTTTGGAGGAGTCAGCTATAAAGCACCATCTAGATGTCCTTTCAGGACTCAGCTGGCAGGACATTTGGCTACCAATGGCTCATGATTAAGCAGCTCATAGGAAATTGCCCTTGGCCAAGGGATCTATCCATCTTGGGCAGTCTGTATGCTGTGTGTGGTCAGTGTGTGGGTAGAAAACCTAGTCCTGGCCTCAATTCTGGACGGCTCTGATGGCCATCCTGGCTCCTGTGATTCTGAACTCTGGATCCTCTAAGCTCTCTGTGGCATCTGTACTGCAGTTCACCTTCCTCTCTGCCCCATCTGCTCTCCCCAGTAAAGTTTCTACATGCAAATCTCAGAGCCCCAGTGTCTGTGCTCTGCAGAACTGACCTAAAGCAGTTTCAGAATGTACACATTAGTACAAAGGCACATATGTATAATTTACAAATATTTAAATGCAAACATATTTTGGTACATGCTCAAATATATTTTTTACTAATAGGGTGGCAGGATCAGAGACATTTAGAGACCAACGCTTGTCATAGGTTGAATCGTGCCTCCCCGCAATTCATATGTTGAAGTCCTAAACCCCAATATCTCAGAGTATGACTTTATTTAGAAATAGGATCATTGCTGACTTAATTAGTGAAGTGAAGATGATGTCATATGAGTAAGGTGGACTCCTAATCCAATATGATTGGTGTCCTTATAAAAAGAGGGAAATGTGGGCATAGACACACACGTCGAGGAAATGGCAACGTCCTGAGGATGTTGCAGCTGTGCTGCCACAACCAAGCACTTACGGGAAGCTAGGAGAGAGGCTTGTAAATGACCCCTTACAAGCAGGTTCAGAGGCAGCATGGCCCTGATGACACCTTGACCTTGAACTTCAGCTTCCAGACTTGTGAGAAAATACATTTAAGCCCCTCAGTTTGTGGTGCTTTGTTACAGCAGCCTTAGCAAACAAATACAATGCCTGAGAGAAACGCACAAATACTCACAGGGATGTGTTCTTTGCAAACGTGTAAAGGCAGAATAAAATTATAAACAAGGAAAATGTTATCAGTAGCCAAATAAAATATCACATATTCATATTATGAATATTTAGTTTAAAAAATGTGGTAGATCACATTATATTGTCATTGAACATTCACCAGTAACTTACAGAATTAAAAAAGGAGGGTGCTGAATGACAAGCATAGAACAATATCACTTAACTTATGCTGAAGAAACGCAAAAGAATACTATATCCTTCAATACACTTGTCTACGAATATGAATATATAGAAAAAACAACTGGAAGGATATGCTCCAAACCTGTGACATCGTTTGCCTCTGGGGAAAGGGTTAGAAACTGGAGGGTTGTTAAAGGAGTTGTTTCTTCAATAGTAATATTTAAATTTTCAGCCGGGTACCATGGCTCATGCCTGTAATCCCAGCACTTTGGGAGGCCAAGGCAGGCAGATCACAAGGTCAGGAGGTCGAGACCAGCCTGACCAACATGATGAAACCCTGTCTCTACTAAAAATGCAAAAATTAGCTGGGCATCCCGGCTGGCACCTGTAATCCCAGTTACGTGGGAGGCTGAGGCAGGAGGATCACTTGAACCTGGGAGGTGGAGGTGGCAGTGAGCTGAGATTGCGCCATTGCGCTCTAGCCTGGACAGCGGAGCAAGACTGTCTCAAGAAAAAAAAAAAACCCATAAAGTAATATTTAAATTTTAACAAGAGAATATATTCATGTATTTATTTTGTAATTAAAAATTAATTTTAAAAAATCATCTAGGGACTGTAACATGGGATCCTGGAGGGAATTCTGGAACAGAAAGAGACATTAGGTGAAAACTAAGATAATCTGAATGAAGTATGAACTTTAATTAATAATAATACATCATTATTAGTTAATTACTTGTAACAAATGTACCATACTAATGCAAGATGTTCATAATTGGGGAAACCGCACAAGGAGTATGTGAGAATTCAGCACTAGCTTTTCAGTGTTTTTGTAATATCTAAAATTGTTCTAAAAAGTAAAGTCTATTCATTAAAAGAAATTCAGCTAGGGCACTTGAGTTAATACGACCTAGATCCTTGGGCCCCAGTCTCCAGAGATTCTAATGTAATAGGTCTGGGGTGAAGCCCTGTCATTTTCATTCTTATTAAGCCTCCTGAGGTGGTTTATTGCTTTGGGTTACCACAGGCAAGGAAAGAATCAAAGAAAATGCAACCACACTCATTTGGTTAACACAGCTGGTTACTAAAGTCTCTTCCCAGTTCTGATGGAGAAGGAAGGAAGGGGCAGCAGTGGTGAGGAGCCTGTGTCCATGCTGGGATGGCTGGTTCAGAAAAACTGAAGTCCCAGTGTGAGGCTGGGCTCAGGGGAGCAGCCCCCGCAGGTCACGAGGACGGGGGGCTCACTACCCATTACTGTAGTTTGGCATATAGCTGTCCTGCGGTTTTTAGCTGTATTTAGGGAATTTGTATTACCTTAAGTTGAAATGTTTCTCTTTCAGTTAAAATTTTTATGTGTGACTTGAAAAGATGGTCTATTTTGACATCAGGTCTCTCTGTCCAGGCAGTACATTCTGGCCTCTTTCTGAATTGTGTAAGATGGTCTTTTCCACCCTCCCCGGTCCGCATACAACTCAACTCATTGTTCCTCATTTGTGTTTCCAAAAGTCTTCCCACATCCACTATCACGATAGTTACTATAACAGATTGTAGATGTGTGGCTGTATGGGCCTCTATTGCTAGTCCCCTCATCTTGGTAAACCACGGAGTTTGACCCCATACTAAACACATATTATTCTCTTTTTTAAGCACATAGTATTTTCTTATTTATTCATTCTACAAACATTTGTTGAGAGATTCTTATGTGCTGGGTATTCAGGCGGTACTGGGAAGGCAGTTTCTAACAGTATCTGCCCTTAGAAGATTATAATTTGGTAAAACAGGTCGTTGTGAGTTGGACTGAATTATCTCTTCAGTCTCTATAATCTGATAAGTGAAGTCACAGTAAGGTGTAGTGAGTTATGTTAATTGTAAAATAAGACCCCTCTAGAACAGTGTTTAATATAGAAGGTCTCAATTCCAAGCATAGACTTTTAGATACTCCTCAAAACATACTATACTGAGCACTAAGATTTTGACTATGCCTAATGCCAGCCCTTGGAAACAACTGTTTCCAAATTGGTCTCGTGCTATTTGAACTTCACTGCCAGCTGCCACCATTGCCCAGCCAGACTGGGGGATCCCATGGCCATAGGGTGCTTGGCGGCACCATGACCAACATCAATGTGTGTGGCTTCAGGGACCCCAGCCTCGTTTTGGGAGAGTACACTGCGCACACTAGGACCTTTGCTTCTGAAGCAGTTAACGTAGAGTTTCCAGAAGGAAGGAGGAAAAAAAATCCACCATCTGTACTCTCATTTATCTTGCCCTTAAAATGGAAGGAAGTTGGTAAACAAGAAAGAAAGCCAGAAAACGAAGGAGGAAGCAAGTTAGAATATTGATGTCAGGGGATAATTTTAGATGCACGACACAGCTGGAGTCTGTGGGAACCGTTCAAAGGCCTGGATTTGGGAACAGAAAGGAGGAGAAAGGGGAGGAGGAAGGAAGAAACAGGGCAAAGGGCCTGGAGGGGAAAGAGATGGAGGTGGACGATGAATGGTGGAGGGCAGGGAGCAATAGCTGTCACTTTTTGAGCAGTATGGTTGTAACTTCCTCACATCTCACTTAATACACATGTTAGTCTTTGAAATGAGAACATCGAAGCTTGACAACTCTAAGCTGCAAAATCCCCTGGGAGGCCGAGTCAGGATTCACCTCAGGTGTGCTGAATACCTGAGTCCACTGTCTTGAGGACTGCAGGCACTGGCCCCTGGAAGGGGAGAGGAGAGCGGCTACTATCTTCCCCGCTTTAGGCTAACACAGGCAACTTAGGGGCTGCCTGCAAGCTGGAAGTCTGCAGTCCAGGTATCAGGGGCATTCAGGTATTTGCAAGGCCTTTGCAGCTATGACCCACAGAGTCTATTGCCTGGCCTCATATTTTCCCAAACGTTTTTACTTAGTAGCAAGACCTTTGCTAGTCTAGACAATGACTTTGTGCAAATTGGAAAATGTTAGCCCCAAGCAGGGCACAGAGCTGGAATAGTTCTGTCTGGGCTTTTATATTTATGCACAAATTGCACAGTCATTTGTTGGACTGGTATTACTCATTTGAGAAGAGAGAGGGAGAACACGGAGGCCAGGTGGCTAGGCCAGGGCATCCTCCACGCTGTAGGGCAGCTCTGATTTTCTCCGCAGTGGAGAAAGTAAACCACATCAGGCAGCAAGGCTCCTCTTTTAATATCGGGTATTGCATTATTCAAAAGCACTTTGATTAGGAAGCTGTTCTCCCCCACTCCTATTAATCAAATGACCAGAGCATAAATTGACTTTCAAAAGGTAGTTAGAAATGAATTTTAGCCTTTAAAAAGGAAGGAAAAAAGATGAAGTGCTAACCACAAATCTTCACAATGGAATACCCAGGAAAGATAGATAGTAGTAATAAATAGTTAAGCCTTTGTATCAATATTATGCCCCTCTATGAGTGGTTCCAATCCTCTTTCTGTATTTTTAAATGTGCTCATGCCTTTCAACTGGACTGTGAAGATGGGGTGGGCAGGTATTATAATTTCCATTATTACAAGAACAGACGCAGAAAAATGAAATGCCTTGTGCGAGCTCACATGACACATTAGCCTCTGAGAGAGACTAGGACTCCAGCCTCCTGATGCGCATCCCTGACAAGAGCATGGTGCTGCAAAATGAGACAAAATGGCAGAGCAGAATCTAAGACCTTAGATCCAAGATCTAAGACCTTAGTCTGTTTGGGGATTAGCATGTTTAGCAGCTGGAATGAATTATGTTCCATTTATAATTGTTAATAAACTTCTCAGTGTCTCTGTTGCGGAGGCTCCTCTAAGACAGACTTCACGCTCACCCTTCAGCATAGCACCAGCTCCCAGCAGAAGCAGATGAGACAGGGCTCCATGTCTCCAGGGAGGGTACCTCAAATGCTTAAATGTCCATTAATAATAATAACTATTTCCTTAGGAACTTACTGTTTCTGGGGAACTGTGCTAAGCATCACATGTAATTTATTTTTCAAAGCTCTTATCACAACCTTATGAAGAAAGCCTCATTATCCCTATTGAACAGGGACCTTAGAGGACTTATCCACGTCTGTGCTTAAACAGCAATGCTGAGACTGGAACCTAGAGCTGTTGCTGAACTCTTCTAAGACAAGGCTCTTAACCACTGTCCTATGCTTTCTCTCATCAGTGTGTTGCTAACATGTAAACACCCATCTTTTTCCACACCTTTGGGAATACTAACAAATGCTGCCGTCTATGAATGAAATCAATTTAGTTCCCAACCAACATTTTAAATGAAACAGACCAGGCTAGACTAGACAGTGTCAGTGCATTCCAGGTAATAAAAGTAGTTATTATTTTGTGAAGTGTGTGTATGTACACAGACTACTGGGTGGTGATATAGTCTATTTATTGCCGGTCACAACAGAAAAGCTTAAGAAGCACTGATTTAAGGGATCACTCCTCAGTCACTGTGTTTCGAGTTTGTCTTCTCCCCATTCACATCCACTTCAAAAGACACCCTGAATCTTGGGATACACCTAGGTGGTATTAGAGACATGTTTTCTAGAGATGACAGCAAAAATGAAAAACCTTCCTCTCAACTCCACATGCTTCCTGAGGTTGAGTTTATTTCACGTTTTGGATTGCATGTGGGCCTTGTGTTATTGGAGCTGTTTGTAGGGTCTGTGTGTTCTGAAGTTGAGGCGGCAATCCTGGAGTCCACACATAGGGTCTGTGGGCAAATCAGGGAGGGCAACAGACTAAAGCACCAGTAATGCAATTATTTTAGCTTGGAGAAGGCTAGGAACTTGCAAGAGTGGAAGGAGAACTTTTACACTTTTAAATCGAGGCCATCAGAGGTATTGGCATTGTTGAGCAGATTTGTTTCTGAGCTACGCAGAGTGAGACCTCAGAATGCACTGTCAATGTGATTCAGGGCGTCCAGTGTATGCCCCAGCGTTCTCTCTCCTACTGTCATCAAGTTTAATAGCACTGGCCCCAGCTGCAGAAGAAAAAGAAGAAGCAAAGCTCCCAGTGTGAGGAAGGAGGCTAGGTCCAGACACACATGTCTCTAAGAGGACACTCCTATTATCCCCACCCAGTCCTACATTTTCAGAGTTCTAGGAACAGTAGGGACAGTAGGGTTACAGTAGGGAAAGAAATGTGAATGTATCAATATTGGGCAGAGGCAAGGATTTGGTGGGGGGGGCAGCTAGACTGGGTACAATACTCCCTACTCCTTCACCACTTCATTAGTCAGCTTGTGTTACCATAACAAAATGCCACAGGTTGGATGGCTTAAACAATAGACATTTATTTTTCTCACAGTTCTGGGGGCTGGAAGTCCAAGATCAAAGTGCCAGCATGGTCAGATTTTGGTGAGGGCTCTCTTCCTGGCTTGCAGATGGCTGCCTTCCTGACGTGTCCTTACATGAACCTTCCTGCTGTGTCTTGACATGGTCGAGAGAGCGAGATCTCTCTTGCCTCTTCTTAAAAGGACACTAATCCTATTGGATCAGAGTCCCACCTTTATGACCTTATTTAACCTCAGTTATTTCCATAAAGTGTCTATCTCCAAATATAGCCACATTGGAGAGTCAGTGCTTTAACATAGGAATTTGTGAGAGTCACAATTCAGCCCATAGCACCCCGTTTCAGAACACATCCTGGCCCACACGGACCCATTTGCCCTTTTTCCACAGCAACCAAGATTCATAGGTACCCTGCCTGCTGAAAGTAGGTATTTTTCTGAGTGGAGAGAGTTGTTACAGAGGCTAAAACTGTCCCCATTTGCAGGGAAAGAGGCTCAGAGTGGTGTGCTGAGGAGAACTACCTGATTCTGTTTGTGGATTTCCTGTTGATTTCCCATCTAGACAGCCATCACTTTGTTTTCCCCATGACTAAGATGGAAAATTAAAATAAAACCTCACACACATACATTACACAGTTGTTGGGAGGGTAGGATGACAGGGGTCTTTCAGTTCCTAAATCATACATTTCATGAATGCTTGAATTTTTCACCAATGTCATGTATGATTTTGTGATTTAAAAAAAGGTAACACTTTATAACAACAGCATACAAACGTGTAGTAACAGCACAAGGATTCGCTGAGTAAATATAGCAGGGTGACGAAAGCTCTTGGCTCACATTCTATAAAGTGCTATCAAATGGTAGAATTTGGAGAAAGGCAGACAGCTAATGGGGTTCCATTTCTGTTTGACTGCATGATTTAAGAAAGGAGAGTGAAAAGATAGCTTCTCTACACAAGGAAGTCTGGAGAACAAGTTAGCTGTGTTTTAAGGCAAGGAGGTAGCCCACCTGCCCTTTTGACTAAAGGTGAACTTGGACATGATCTGCCCTAGATATTTCTAGAAACTTTCAGATTATGCGAAGTCCCTGGATGTGCTGTCAGTTGATTGGCGGGGGGGCTGGGCTCTCAGGACGCAGTCCCACACCTGACTCCCTTTCCCATCCCACGAAGGGTGGCTGAAACCTGTGACCACTCTCAACTGCGCCCTAAGTACAAACAAAGCATCCTTTCAGTTGAGAAAGCCATTTGCAGACACCGGGGTGGAAATACAGCCTGGAATAATGAAAGGGCTTTATTAGAGCCCTAGTGTGGGTGGGGGGAGGCCGCTGGGCCCTGGCTTTATTAAACTGTAGCTCTTCCCTGCTGCCACCTCGATATTGCCAGGGCTATTGTTAGTCTGAATGAAGAGCACACAGGGCTGAGGGGAAAGCTTTAAAGAGGAAAGATGAGTCCAAATCAGGGAAGGAGAGCCTCTGCCTACCAATACACAGAAATGCTTATAACTAATGTCGTATAAAGCACACACATTACAAAGAAACACAGACCCAAGGGCCGGGATGGATGGGGTTGCTGGGGAACTGGGCCACGCTCAGCTGCAGCCGGCACTTGAGTCCCATGTCTGAAAACAGGGCTCCCTTGTGGATTTTGAGAATAACAAAGCTCTGGCTTTGAGGGGCCTCATTCCCTTTGAGGTTTCCAGCACTTAGCTGCCAAGAGCTGTATGTAGATCCTTTCAGCAAGGATTCCATTGGCAACCCAGGGCAGCTCTCGGGTTCTAGGGTGTTGTCCGACGGAAAAGTCCTCGCTCCATTGCTGCGAACTCCTCCCCAAGCAACCAACAGCAGGAGCCCGTCCAAGTGCACACCCCCAGAAGGAGAAAGTCTCTGCAAGTCCCGAAGGATCCAGAAGGGTCTCACTAACCATCCCATGCTGTCTCTGTCCCTTGGGCTCCTTTAACTCCTTTCTTCTGGTCTGTTGGCTCTGAGGAGTCTGTGAACTATGTATAATCCAGGTCGGTATGCTCAGATCCCTGAGAAACCCGAAAACAGAGTCATGGATAGGCCAGGGCCAGCACCAGCTGTAAAGAGCTTTCTCTGCAGGCTGTGTGGCCCATGACAGCACAGTGGGCCTCCAGGGATCTGGCTAAGATTAGAAGCCGATGATTCCTGGACTTTGAGAAAGCCAAGCATGGCCAGAGCATGTAGGAAACAAGGAATGGAAACCATGAGCTTTCCCAAAGCCATTAGTTTCCTGAAGCTGCTGGAACAAATTATACCAAACTGGGCAGCTTAAACAACAGTCACTTTTTATATAGTTCCAAGACTTATTCTATTATCTGGTTCTAGTTTTGGAAGCTAGAAGTCCAAAGTCAAGGGGTCCGCAGGGCCATAATCCCTCTTGGAGCCTCTAGGAGAAAATCCTTTCTTGCCTCTCCCAGTGTCTGGTGGCTCCAAGGTTGCCTTGACTTGTGGCTACATCACTCCAATCTTTGCCTCCATCTTCACATCTCATTCGTGTGTGGTTTTGCCTCTTCTGTGGATCTTACGACACTCTCTGCCTTCCTCTTATGAGGACACTTAAGGACAAAGACTGGAGTGATGAAGCTGCTAGTCAAGGTGAGCCTGGAGCTACCAGACACTAGAAGAGACAAGGAAGGATTTTCTCCTAGGGAAAATGTGGGGAACCCTGCTGCCATCATCCATTTGTGCTGCTATAACCAAATACCATATATAGGTGGCTTGTAATCAACAAAAGTGAATCTCTCATGGTTCTGGAGGCTGGGAAGTCCAAAATCAAGGCACCAGGATATCTGATGTCTAGTGAGGGTCCGTTTCCTGGTTCATAGATGGCCTTTTGGCTACATCCTCATATGATGGAAGGGCTGAGGAGTATGTCTTGGGCCCCTTTTGTAAGAGCGCTAATCCCATTTACGGCGCCTCCACCTTCTTGTGTCTAATCACTTCCAAAAGGCCCCATCTCTTGATAGCACCACCTTTAAGGTTAGATTTCCATATATGAGTGTGGGGAGGGGCACAGATATTTATGCCACAGCACCTGCCACAGTCATTCTGTGTCAGAAGGAGGGGACTTAGCTTCACAGTAAGAGAATCAAGAGCACTTGCTCCTACTTTTCAATGTCCTTTTTCCCAGGAGAGGCCACAGAGACAAGTGAAACCAACCAAGGAACTCCAGGGGCCACAGGTGAGATTTCAGAAAGAGGCTGGCTAAAATGGAATTTTCTAGGTCCATCTCACTGAAAACAGTCCAGCAATGTAAACACCCCTTTTCAAGTCTCATGGTTATGGGCTCCAGTGGTCCCTTCATGAACCGACTGGGGTAGAGTCTGTAGTCTCTGCAGGGTTCTGTGAGCCACTCCTGGCTGGTGCAGAGACAAGAAGTTGTAGAAATAAAAGACACAAGACAGAGAGATAGAGAAAAGAAAGTTTGGGCCCAGGGGTCCACTGCTACCCAAATCGCGGAGACCAGCAGTGGCCCAAATGCTGGGACACTCTCACTTATATTGAGTTGCAAATCTGGGGGCAGGGTAAGTAGGGCATGGCCTTGGTGGTCGGTGACTTGGGGCAGGGTAGATAGGGCGTGGCAGTGATAGAGTCAAGTACATCACGTGTCATTCAGGTAGGGGCTAGAAATTTCTGGCACCTGAAATGAGTAAGGAGCATAATGCATTAGCACCTTTTCCATACTTATCAAGAAAGAAATAAAACATTAAGATTTATATTACTATTACTGATTATCTTTTCTAAGATAAAAGGAACCAGGTGCAGAAACAGAACATGAGAGCGGACATGGAACGTGACCACTGCAGCGCAGCATCACATAGAGACAGTTAAGCCCCTGGATGTCTGTGGGCCTCCTGACAACTGTCAGGCCTTACCACAAGAGCTTGGAGAAGTGGAGTTTTCTCCAAACTTCCCCAGGAAGGAGACGTCTCAGCCATTTTGGATGTCTCCTTCCCTAGCTGGCTAAACAGAGGGCACTTTCACAGCACTGGCACTGCCACACAGCCGAGGCACCCTCCAGCAGCCCTAATGCCAGCGTGACAGAGGGCTTAGAGCATCTTGCCTTAGTGTCATTCATTTCACAATGTCACCCCAGGTTCACACTTCTAACCTGATAGGCATTAGTAAAAGAATTAAAATCACCTATGAATAACTAAGATCACATATAAATAACTAATAACTACTGCAGTTATATTTCTAGTTACCTTCTTCACTATGTATATGGAAATAGGCTGAGGCCTTTTGCTCCTGCCTCAGCGCTTATGGGATCTCCCCCTACAGTGTCAAGAGCTCTAGACTAATAGTAGTTAGCAGACCTTGGTTCTAGGTTGACTTTTGCCACTCTGTCATTTGTGACTTTGGATGAGTCACATTACCTCTCTGAGCATCAGGATTTTTCACGGTAAAATGGAATTCATAATGCCTGAAAGCATCATGCTTCCTTAAGGTGCAAATGGGGTTGTGAGAGTGCTTGCCAAACTGTAAGTGCCAAGCAGCTGTGGGGGCAAGGAAGCAGCATGGTTTCTAGGGTCAGGCGGGTGCATTTGCAGCCCGGGGTTGCGTCTTTCCTAAGCATGCATGTTTAAGCAGTGGGCTTCTGCCTGCTAGTAGCTATGCGAGTATAACCCTTCTGACAGGCTCTCCCTGTAGACTCGCTCACTGCTGCAAACTGTTCCTTTTGCTTTGAGTTTAAATTGCTTGTTTGAACCCATGTTCGCAAACAGGGAAATGATTCAAGCAGTTGTAGAAGATGGTACTTAGGGGTGTGAGTGGGATGGAGTGGTGGTGGCTTGGGGGCTCAAGTATTACCTTAATCACTGGGAAAGGAGTACCAAGCTGCTCAGAGGTTTGCCCCAGTGGGCCTGCCTTCTGAGCAGGGCTCCAGCACTGTCGCCTTCCCCTTGAGCGTCTCCTGGCCTGAGTTCCTACTAGAGACAAATGGCTTTAGGGCCTCACTTCCAGACCCATACTGGCTGAATGGGCAGAGCCATGGCTGTCCCTCTGGAACTAGAGGGCTGGTCCTTGGCTCCACCAACTCTTAGTTTTCCTGAGTGTATGGATTTTCAGAGACCTGAGCTGATGGAGCACCAGAAACCTGAAAAAAAAAATTGAGAAGAAGCAAAAGGAAGGGAGAAATGGCCGAGACTGGAGGCCACCTCCTCCTAGGTCTAAGGGCAGATGTGCTGGGTTTGAGTTGATGTGGGGATGCATGCATAGTTTGCAAAAATATAATGCTGTAAGATGAAGCTAATTCTCTGCATGCTTAAAACGCAACAGGATCCTGTTTCTACAATATCTCCTTTCTTTTTTGTCTCAGTTATTATGAGCTCCTAGTCTATGCCGGGTACAATGCCAAGCAATTAATAAATATTATTATGTAATCTGCATAAAACTCCATGAACTAGGCATTTTGTTCTATTTTACAGTTGAGAAAAACAAAATTAAAAAAAGACAAGTAACTGCTTGTCCTGGGTCATTGGGTAGGTAGGTGGCGAAGCCAGGATAGGAAACCCCCTCTTCCTGGCTGCCTAGGCCCTGAACTTTCTACTTATGCTATACCAGTCACCCTCTCCACTTCCATACTCTCTTTCTTTGAAAGTTAGCAAAAGGTCATGATCGTTGCATTGTTTAAACTAACAAGATTTGAGACGGAGCTCTCGCTCTGTTGCATAGGGTAGAGTGCAGTGGCGCAATCTTGGATCACTGCAACCTCTGCCTCCCAGGATTGAGTGATGATCCTTCCTCAGCCTCCCAAGTAGCTGGGATTACTACTGCCACCGTGCCCAGCTAATTTTTTGTGTTTTTAGTAGAGACAGCATTTCACTGTGTTAGCCAGGATGGTCTCGATCTCTTGACCTCGTGATCCACCCACCTCGGCCTCCCAAAGTGCTGGGATTATAGGCGTGAGCCACGGCACCTGGTGAACTAACAAGATTTGAAAGTGTGCAACCAGAATTGGTTCAGTCAAGATTTACTAAATTCTTGCTGTAGGCCAGGCACCATGCTGGCCTGGAGACATGGTGAGCCACACAGAAAACAAGAGGGTGAGCCCCCCTTCCAGGTAGTCTTTCCCATTACATGCATTTCCTCTTCTGTTAGGGCTGCCCCCAGAAGGACATAACCTGGACAAGCATAGGCTGAGAAAATTAAGCCTAAATTTCTTTCCTATACCATTAGAATAATGATGGGCCTTTTAGGAAAATATGTGATACTATTATGGATGAAACACAGAATTGTCCAGTGGCCAAAGTGCCAGAAAACCTGGGTAGTGGCACTAACTTTGCCACTAAATACGTGATATGACTCCCTGGGCCTGTTTCCCCATCTGTGCAACCAGAGGTTTAGGCCATATCATGTCCTAATGGCTAGAGACGGCCATTCCCATCTCTAGCACTTCATCAATCATTTGAGTTCCTTATTTCAATCCTGTTTCAGGACAAATGAATCCTGAGACTCATTTTGAAAGTTTTAGGTGTTGATTTGTTTTGCTCATCCTAGGCCCTAGGTTCTCCCAGTGACATACTGCTTAATCTATTGTGCTTGTTTCTTTGCCCCTGATTTATTTGTCATGTGTCATTTGCAGAAACTTTACCTTTGTCATTATTAGTAATATTCAATTCCGTAAGAGACGTGCTCACATCCAAAATCTAGAGGTATACTTAATTACAAACTATATGTTTCCCTTTGGAAGCAATAAACAAATCAAGGAACTGCAAATTGAATTCTTCTTTCAATGTAGTAGGCAGCTTGTATTTTTATAAAGAGAGAATAAAAAATGGATGCAACATATTTCTGTTTGGTAGATCTGTATTTTTATACAGTCAGATTACTTTAGCATGAGCTGAAGACAGTTTTTAAAAACCTACTGCAGTTGGTATAGTTTGTTTAAGATAAAGGCGAGGCCCAGAAGTTTTATTTTGTTTTGTTTTGTTTTCCTAGAAACTTGAAGAAAGGCATTTCTGTCTTCTTGGTGATTTACTGACTACATGTCTATACTCACTCTGTGCCAAGAATATAAACTAGACCATTTCTAATCCTTAAACCATCCTTCAGGAACAGCTATTGTTGTACCCATTTTATGGATGAGAAAATTGGTGCTTAGGGAGGGTGTATCATGCAGACACAGTCATTTGAATGGAAAGCAGCAGATGTGGGATTCAATCTGAGTTCAGTCTGACTTCAGAGAGTTACACTGTCTCTGCCACAAACACTGCATGGCAGGGAGAAAAAAGACGGACTAATATCCAGAGGGTTAGAGCACGCCAGGAATACACAAGGTGGAAGTGGTTTCTGAAAGGCTTCCTCCACGAAACATGGAGGAAGAGTAGGCCAACACCAGCTCCCTCCATGATGCCTTTGTATGAATTAGAAAAAGGTACCTCTTCCTGGTAACTGTAGCCCAACATGCAAACAGCTTGATGAGTGCTGTCAACACCGCTTACCCAGCCGCACCCTGACACAGGGAACAAAGTTCACACAGCTACCCCGTGGCTGGAGGAAGGGAGGCACGAGGACCTGGATATTATGTCCAGGCCAGAAGAGAAGACAGGACCAGAAGAGGATTGCATTATTTGTCTGTAGCAGTATTTATGCTCTTCCAGTACTTATACTTCTCATTCTCTTTTTTTTTTTTGCAAATAGTGTAATGGGCAGAGGAAACTCTTCCTACTGTCAAAGAGGTTTAACTCTGTTTCTGGAGCCAACTTCAGTAAGAGAGACTGACCGCATTTCCCAGAGCTGGTCTAGCCGAGAGCCAGTGCAGAAGTAACGCATCATTCTCACTGAGACTATTTTGTCCCAGAGAAAGTTCAGGTTGGCTTATCTTAACAGCGTTCGCTTCTAATAACTTGGTGCCAATGTGATTTGCGCCCCTGACTGGCTGCTGACTCTCTGTTTCTTCACCTCCTCCACTGCTTTTACCTCTTCTAGGTCTCTGTTTAAATTAATTAATTGTCGATGTGGGACTTCGGTTAATAATAATAATACAAAGATAAAGGAGGAGGAGGAAGAGAGGAAGGAAACAAAATCATAAGGACTAAAATAATATAGCTCCATTACAAATGCGGGGATGAAAGAAGAGAGGAGGGAGTGCTAGGAAAGAGAAAGTTATTTTCACAAAGAGTAGGAGGCATCTTTGAACTTCAAAGAAAACTCAAATTTGGCACATATTATCACATGTGCTAGTAAGAACAGCCTTGTCAGATACGTGTTAGTAGATGCCCATTTTACAGAGGAACAAACTGAGATTAGAGGGGTTAAGTAACTTGTTCAAGTCACCTGGTATCCAGGTTTACACTCACGTGTTCTGATTCCAAGTGCAATGAGTAGAGGAGGAAAGGGAATTCAAGGAGACTGTGAGATTTCCTCGACCGTATGAAGTTGAAGTATTGGTGCACGTTCCCTCTCTCTCTCTCTCTCTCTCTGCCTCTCTTTCTTGAGTTCTTTATTTCAATCCTGTTTCTAGACAAATGAATCCTGAGACCCATTTTGAAAGTTTTAGGTGTCGATTTGTTTTTCTCAGCCTAGGCCCTAGG
This sequence comes from Cacajao melanocephalus, assembly GCA_963573385.1. Taxonomy (NCBI): domain Eukaryota; kingdom Metazoa; phylum Chordata; class Mammalia; order Primates; family Pitheciidae; genus Cacajao; species Cacajao melanocephalus. Next base: position 259,987 of record CAUYLG010058766.1, read on the forward strand.
TTCTCCCAGTTCTCTCTCTCTCTGTCTTTCCCCCTACCTTCCTTTCTCTCATAATAGGTCTGTTGTCCAATGTGCATGGTGAATCAATACAATGAGACACTGAGTCGCAGCAGAAATAGAGGTTTAATTATAGGGCTGCCAAATGAGGAGGCAAGAGGAAACCTCAAAGCTGTCTCCCAGGGGAGTTTGAAGCTAGGTATTTTAAGGGTTTTGGAGTGGGCTGAAGAACTGGTATCATTGACTGGCCGAAGAGTGCAAGGTGAAGTCTTGGGACAGGGTGATGAAGAAACTGTATCTTCTTGCTAATTCAGCTTCTCTGTAGGAGTCTTCAAACTGGTTGGTGTCAGCTGTTCCATGGGAATTCAGGATCTATTTAAGAAATTCTTAAGCAAAAGCCTTATAATCCTCATGTCAGAAATCCTAACTACAGGAACAATGGGGATGCAATGGACAGCATCTAGTGTTTTGTGACTTACAGTTACAAGGAAGTGTGTCTAAGTGCAGCCTGATTAATGCTTCATTATTATTGTATTTCTGTACAGAATTCTTGAGAATGGCTTCCATCAGGATGGCTTCAACTGTACATAGCTAGAAAGACAGGAATCTGCAGTCAGCTCACCCAGTACTAAGGCTGATGACACCTCTGCTCATCCACTTGCAGACTTTTAGTAACTTGGGGGTAGGACCCAATGCAGAATTTGGCATCGATCGGTGTTTCATAAGTGTTTGTTTAAGGAATAGGTGAATAAAGTTACTCATTGAAGAAAATAAACTGCATTGTAAGTATGGGGAAAAATAGTTGTGTGGGTGCCAACAAGCAGGAAAAGGGTTATGGGGAGAGGAAGGGGAAATTGGGAGCCATGGAACCTACGGGAAATTGACTCATCTGTCCAGCTGCAGAAAGTGCCTCTTGTAAGTAAGAGATAGGAAATAATCAGAAACTTTTGGCATCAAATTGAGACATGTGGAAAAACCTATCAAGGCCACTGGGCCAGAGTTGTGACTGAGATAGAGGTGCAGTTCTGATCATTGTTAGAAAAATCTCATAAGTAGTTTAGAGGACACTAAGCAATTTGTTTCTTCCCTTCAGCTCCCAGTAGAAAGGGCCTCACCTTCTTATGCAGGAGATGTGTGGGTCAGATCGCTGGGCAAATAAACCGAGCGGAGGCTACAGGCCTGGGAGTGAGGATGCAAGGAGAGTCCTGTTTCTCATCTTCTAATGCTCCTTATCATAAAGCTGGGAACTGAGACTGATTTAAAAGGATTAACATAATTAAAATAAGATACTTTAAAAAGAAAGTTCCAGTGCAGAGAGCATTGGTTTTCTTTTTTTCTGTCTCTCTCTCCACCTTCCTTTCTTTCTGTTTCTTGACCCCACACTCCTCCTCCCGCATATTCCTTTCATTCCCATTTATCTGTGATCCCGGCGTGCTGTTTCAGCCAAAACTGGAGGCCTTCCTGATGGATGCATACTTCAGGTTCTATCTATCCATTTACAAAAGCCTGATTTTCTCATCTTTGATATTTCTCCTATAAATTGGATGCTGAAGAGATGCTGGGCAATTCTAAGCCACTGTTACTTTTTGTAGGCGACAAGATCACTCCAAAAGATGCCTCTTTGGCATAAGGATTATTTTGAGTTGAAAGCAATTGAGAAGAAGCAGAGGAAAAGCTCTCTCTGCCTCACCCATTTGCCTAAAAGCAGGACATTCATTTATAAAGACAACAGTGTCCCTTTTCCCCTCTCTGCCAGGAAGAACGAAGGTTGATCACTAAAGACAACTTTGGGTCCTTACCAATGACAGGATAGAAATAAGGATCACTTATCTGGAGACCATCACTGGAGGAATCTACAGGACAAACTTCACTAACTAGCTTTCAGCTACCATATGCTGTAATGCTCCCCATAACGACACTTGGTCAACATATATATAATGGTGGTCCCATAAGATTATAATAGAGCTGCCTTATATAGATGTGCCATTTCATATCTTTTACATGGTATTTTTACTGTTCCTTTTCTGTGTTTAGATGCATAAATACTCCCCATTGTGTTCCAATTGCCTACAGTATTCAGTACAGCAGCAGGCAGTACAGGTTTGTAGTCTGGGAGCAATAGGCTTTGCCATACAGGCCGCATGTGTAGCAGGCTCTACCATCTAGGTTTGGGTTAAGTACCTTCTATGATGCTCACACAATCTGGGAATTGCCTAGTGACACATTTCTCAGAATGTATCTCTGTGGCTAAGTGCTGCATGACTGTATTTGCCTTCTCACACTTTGCTGCCCCTAGAGACTCGAAGTTCCTTTCCTTTGTCTTGCCTCTTCTCTAAAAATCTACTGTTCTTTACTAAAGAGGCCATATAAGCCTAAAATCAAGGGTACCTCTGTGAAAATGATTCGTTCCTTGGATATCTCCCATGCATAGATGAAAGACATGTGTGTAAACATCTGTTTTTCTCTTGTTAATTTGTCTTTTGTTACAGGCATCCATTCCAACTAAAAATTAAGGGTAGAAAGGAAATTATTTTTTTCTTCCCTACACTTTCTTTCAGTAGGATAGTTTATCTCTCTGTCCAAGTATGGAACTCACTCTCCCAGGAAAATGGGGCCACAGAAGAATGTGGATTGTGTGTTGTATATAAGTTCAACATTTACGTGTGTTAGAGGCATTTCAGACATTAGCGCCTTAATGACTAGGCCATACACATATGTATAGACTTGATTACATGGTAGGCACTCAGGGACCAGTAAATAAAATGTTAAGGAGTCCCAGGGCAATTAGGGACTTCTGACACAAACGGCACATGCACAAAATCTCCTCCCGTGATTTAAATTTTTTTTGATACCACTATTTTGAGAGGTCTTTCTTCATATTCGTAAAATGTTGCAACAATCCACCTCATTCTTTGCTGTACAGTAAAATTTCCCTAATTGGACCTAGCATTTTGGAATTTGTATTAATTACAACACAGTAATTGTATTGAGTAAGAAGTTTGAAAGAAGAGTTGTAATTTAGAAATCTGTACTTTTATGAGCACTATACATAAGCCACAGGTTTTTATAAATTGTAATCTCAGGTTCGTTTAGCCAATTTTTCTTATTAGCACCCCATTTATTTCTGAGTTTATAGCATCTGTAACATGTAACATAATTATTGGTATTTCTTTTAACACATCCTGGAGTTAGAATGTTTTATAAAAATTAATTCAATTGGGACTCACAATCTCCCATCTTTCAAAATAGTAAGATTTTACTGTATCGATTTTGGACCCTGTTCTTTGGCAGCTTTCTTTAGCCATGGACAAGTGAGTCAGTGGAAGCTAATTTGGGAGGGAGGTGTGGTTGTTCAAAGTGTGAGAGTTGACGTGATCTGGTTGTAGAATCTGTTTGCTAGATGCGATTACCCATCAATAGCCCCTTCTTTCCAGACCCGCTATGGCCAAGAGATGCTTCACCTTTTCTCCCTACCGCAGCTGCCTCTTGAGCCAGGTGTGCCGTCTTTCTGGTTATTGTCTTTGTTCCTTTCCTGACCTGGTTATGATTTTTCTATAGCAAACATAGAAAGCTGGGCTTTTCACCTTTCTTTTCATACAACATGGGAGTCTGGGCACATCCTTATAAGGCTTTGTCTAAAGAGTCATGGTGAAAGCAAATCTCTCCCCTCCCCCGGGTTCTCTCCTCTTCTTCCTTAACTCCTTTAAAAACCTTCCCTGAGCCCTTCCTGGGTCAGGATTAGTTATCCTTACCCTCTGTCAGTGTATTCAGGAGCAACATGCAAACAACAGGAGTTTTAGAGCCTTCGAGACCTGAGTTTAAATCCCAGTCCTAATACTTGTAGCAAGTTTCTGAATATCTATTTCCTTAAAAAAAAAGAGAGCTAGCAAAACTTCTTGCAACGTAATAGGAGGATTAGAGATAATACACATTAACATATGCAGTACCAAAAAAGCAAATGTTCAAGAATGGTAGCTATTTTTATTATTCCAGCACTTCCCACACTGTACAGTGATTATGCTCACTTGTCTGTTTTCCCCTCAGGACTGTGAGCTATTTTGGAGACTATTTCTGTATCCTCAAACTTTGGAACAAAATCTGGTGTGGAGTGGACATTACATAAATGTGTTTTGGATGAATGAATCAGTGGAAATTAATGGACATCTTTAAGTAGCCTGTCTTGGTTTGTGCATTATTCAGCAGGCCTGTTTCTTGGGACCTATTGGAGATTAGAGGGCATTCTAAACAATGAGGCAATCAGAACAGGGAAAAGAGCAAAGTAAAGAAATTGGATTCAATATTTTGGTTCTTAAAATGTTGCATGCCTGTGGATAATGATAAAACTCACCATATGTAAGACTGAAGGTAACTGGCATGCTTGGAATGTCATATGCTCAACATTAGAATGATACATCACAGGTTTTCTTTCTCCCGACGACTGGGCCTTTCTCATTTATAGGCAGGACAATCATCATTTTCCTTCCAGGTACCGTTCATGAGAAACATTCAGACCTTATAGGAACTTGCAAAATAAACAGCTGTTGGCATCTCCTTGGGAAGAAGAGAAAATCCAAAGCTTTGATAGATATTAAACTGGAGCCCCCCTGGGAGATTCTAAATGGCTCATAAATACAACGGGTGGAATATTGCCTGCATGTATTTTCCACTTACACTCACCTTTGAGGTTCTGTTCTGGCCCCTTGAGAATCAATACACACAATAACAGAACTGCTGATATATTAATCTTTCTGCTGATCTTAGCATTTCTTTCTACCAAAATGGGAATAAGGCTAGGAGAGGAAGTGAAATCTAGAGCACTGTGAAAGTAATGGGGGAAAATTTCATTTCCAGAATTCAGAAAATATATAAAGTCATTCGCTTTCTCTCACCTCACAAAGGCACCTTGATAGAGTGCCCTGACTGGCCCAGAGCCATGGACTTCAGTTTATCATGAGCACCTTGCACCCTCCTCAGTCCTGGCTTTGTGACCTTCTAAGAACAAAGCCACCACTCCAGGTGATGTCTGGGCTAGAAGTTCCATTAGAACAATGAGCCACCCGCTCCAGAGCCCTCACGCCGCCAAAAGGTTTTCATTCCCATGATATGCTTGTCATAGTAAAGGGGAGAGAAAAATAAAGCTTCCTATGCCTTTCTGAGTTCTTAGTTGGGACAGACACCTGTAAAGACAGACTAACAAGAGAAAAACAAACAGAAGTTTATAAACATGTATATCTCATGTACATGCAGGAAAATGAGTGGGTTTCAAGACTAAATCTCGAAGTTGTGGCTTTGACGTGGGGCTTAAATATCATCATTTCTTGAAACAAAGAAAGAAGCGGGTAGAGAAAGCTAATTACAGGTAGATGATCAGAAAAATACTATAAACAAGAGCAGGATTTGTTACATTTAACTTGGTACCTTCTCCCTTGATCAGAGTCTCTGTTGACTTATTCACTCTTCCTTGTGCAGAGAGAGAGAGACACCTTTACAAATGGAGATTTCTCTTACAGATGTAAATTTCTCTCTCTCTCTTTTTTTTTTTTTTTTTTGATACAGGGTCTCACTGTCACTGCTGAGTGCAGTGACATAGCTCACTGCAACTTTTTTTTTTTTTTTAGACAGGGTCTGTCACTGCTGAGTGCAGATCATAGCTCACTGCAACCTTGACCTCTGCCTCCTGGGCTCAAAGGTTCCTCCCATCTCAGCCTCCTGAATAGCTGAGACTACAGGCATGTGCCACCATGACTGGCAAAACTTAAAAAAAATTTTTTTTTAGGGATGAGGCCTTGATATGTTGCCCAGACTTGTCTTGAACTTCTGGAGGCAAGTGATTCTCCCACCTTGGTCTTCCAAAGTGCTGGTATTACAGGTGTGAGCCTCCACACTAGGCCAAATTTCTCTTATAAAAGGGTTACTTCTACTGTTTCCAGAGCCTCTCCTGTGGTGTTGTTTCTCAAAATAAGACCTCAAAATAATCCTAATGCCAAAGGACATATTTGGGGGTGTCATATTCTGGTGCTTTTTGTCATATTTTGGGTTGACACATCCTGAACCCTATCATTAGCAAAGGGGTAGTTTTTAGGTATTCAGGACTGAATGCACTTCAGAAAGTGAAGCTGGTGGTGAACATCTAAGATTTACACCAGCTGCAGAGGAAGCCCTCAGGTTGGGGGCAGGATGGGGATTTCCTTTCAAGATGAGCCTGAAAGGCTAATACCCATTACCTAAATGTACCAAGTGAAGGTTATCAGAAGGAGGGAAAAAAGTCAATTCTTTTATTTTTGCGTGGGGTTTTTCTCCTTCTGCCCCCTACTTAGAAGACAAATGAGATTATGATCCAAAAGACACGCAGATGAATGGTGTGCACATCTCTCCATGGCAGGGTGAAGAGCAGTGCAGAGGGCTAGGAGGGGGGAAGTACAGACTCTGGGGTGGGATAGTGCTGGGTTAAATGGCTGGCCCTTGGCTTCCTGGGCAAGTCACCTCACCTCCAGGAGGTCCAGGAACCTCTTCTTGAAAATAACAATCATATCAGCCTTTCCGGTTTGGTGTGAGAATTGAACAAGAGAATGAAAAGTGGTGGATCTTGTTCTGGATTCCCGTATTGTGTGAGTTCTGATGGGGTGGTAGGATTCTGGCCACCATGGAAGCTAAACCTTTCATACATCCTCTTCCAGGTTCTCCCATCTGGGAGACAGTTGCAAAATTACCTGTGATGGCTGTGTTGGGGCTCAAAATGCTCTACCCCAAAGTATGGCACCCTGGCATGCTGATTATTTTTGAGCTGAAGGAGGCAGGAAGGCCTTAGAAGCAAGGCAATGTCTCTGACCTTCTCCCGCCCTCCTGTCTTCTGCCCCTCTTTCTCCCACAAAGCAAACCATACAATGGAGAAAGGTCACTCTGACCTACCTCTTCAAAAATAGATCATGAGATCCTCATATGACCCGTTTCCTGCCCTGTAATCGGAGGAAAGGAATGCTACACAGAGAGATTGAGAAGAATATGAACAAATGGTTTTGCTGGGACTCCCACTCAGTTTCATGTCATTAGATCACACCCTTCTTGGCCAATTGCATTTCTCCACAACTATCCACTGCTTTCATCAAACTTAGCTTAAAAATAAGGTTTCCCCTGTGTCTTTAGGTCTTCATTTCTGAGGGTTTCTATGTCACGTAAAGCTTGATAAATTTGTTATGCATTTAATCTGTCTTTTGTTATAAGGGTGTCAGCCATAACCCTTGGAATGGGTAAGGAAGAGATATTACTTCACTCATACAGCTGAGTCGGGGATCCAGATTCTGATGGTGGTGAGGCTGGAAGCAGATCATAACCAGAGAGAACCTGTGACAAAATCCACACATTGTCCCCACTCCCTAGCTCTCCTTGGTTTTGACTTATTCTAAGAGCTTGGTTTTCTAGCCCTTGGGTCAGTTCTATGAATTACTGACACTCTTCCAACAAATTCCTTTTCTGCTCACAGTTAATAGGTATTGTCTTTTGCTGGAATCCAGGAGCTCTGACCATTATCGAGGGAAGAAAAAGTAATGTCTTCTCACCTATTGCAAGGTTCATGGCTGAGACATCCATAATAAAAGCTTAGCAAGAAAACAGTTATACAAATGTATTTACGTTTTATGTAACATGGGAGGCTTTAGAAATGAAGATGCTTCCCAAAACAGAAAAATCTGTGTAATTTTATGCTTAGGTTTGATGATGGATGGACAGTTGTGCAGAAGTGTGATTGGACAAAGGGGGTCTGATGTAATAAACAGAAGGGAACTTAACAAGGCCTGTTTGCTCAGATTCTTCTCTGTGTCCTTGTGTCTTCAGAGGCAAGGACATTCCTTTCCTCCAGATCTAGGGAGGGCACCTCTGGAATGAGCAGGGTCTTATGACTTGCTTTAGAGGAAGATCAGGGAATTCTTTTATGACCTGCTTCAGAAGAGAAGGGTGGAAGCAGGTCAGAGAGATCTTCTTGCTCCTATGGTTGTTCTCAAATGCCAAGATACCATATTCTGGGGTAGCATGTCCTGAGTCCCATCAACTGCAATATGTAAAGAGCATAACCCTGCCAGAGCACCTAGGAGGATGCCTGTGAAAGTTGGCACTCAACACAAGGGAGCTACAGTTATTATTAGCCTATAGGCATTCCAAGGTTTCTACTATTTGCTTTGGCATTCCAGGATTTCACATTTGATTCAACTACAGTCATGCATTGCTTAATAGTGGGGCTACATTCTGAGACATGCATCCTTAGATGACTTTGTCCTTGTGGGAACGTCATAGAATGTGCATACTCAAACCTAGCCTCCTACACACCTGGACTATATGATGTAGCCTATTGCTCCTAGGCTACAAACCTATATGGCATGTTCTTGTGCCAAGTGTCACAGGCAATTGTGACACAATGGTATTTGTGATATAAACATGGAAAAGGTGAAGAATATGGCATTATAATCTTATGGGACCATCATCTTATATGTGGTTTGTTGTTGACTGAAACATCATTATGTGGTACATGACTACCTTCAAATATCCATGAAGTGTAATATTTTGCCAAAATACAAATTTAAATTGCCTTTGGAAGAGTACACATCAGATTATTTCCTGTTCACTTTTTTATGAGGAGCACATATTATTTGCAGTCATCAAAAATAGTAAACATATTTTCATTTAAAAAAAGAAACATGACTTTGGTTTGAATTGTGTATACTCAGAGGCAAGAAGCTTTTGTGATTTACTGATCTCCAAATTATCCTGTAATCGTATTCAAGAGTGGTATCCCATGGATGGTCAGGATCTTCTTTTAGAATAACCAACTCTAAAGAGACTTCATGGATAAAGAAACTCTAAGAAAATAAAATTTAACAATCTGTAGTAAGGCCTGGATCATAATCGACATTCAAATAGTAATCAATCTATTAATAGCCGTTTGCTCCATTCGCAAGCTTGACTATGCATGCCTCAGTGCTAAAGTATTTTGTCTGTCAGCAAAGTCTTTGCGACTCAAAGGATGGTTCCTGGACCAGAAGCATAAGTATCACTAGGGAGTTTGTCATAAATGCAGAATCTCAGGTCCCATCCTAGACCTACTGATTTAGTATCTGCAGTTTACTTAGCCAGGTTCAGTGGCCCAGACCTGTAATCCCAGCACTTTGGGAGGCCAAGGTGGGAGGATTGCTTTAGCCTAACGGCTCGAGACCAGCCTGGGCAACATAGCAAGACCCCTCTAAATAAAAAAAGAAATAGAATCTGCATTTTACAAGATCCCCAGGTGATTCATAATAGCATCAAAGTTTAAGAAGCATTGATAAGTAATTTGGCCATTAGCAACCAGTTGGAAGAAGTGTCAAGGCATTTATTTCCCCAAACCAGATTTGGATGAAATTTGTAAATCCATTTTCAAGTATCAAGGATTTACTTGTTAACCAAAGTGAGTACTATATTCTTTAAGGGAGTAGCCCAGGGAAATTTCTGTCTTACCCCCTGTGAAATTACCAAGGATTTTTGCTTGTTTATCAGATTGAGGGGTTGAAGGGAGCAGAAATCTCCTTTTCTGCTTATCTGCCTCTGGCTTAAACTAAGATTTTAGAGGGCAACAGGGAAAATAATCTTAAATTGTCTGCATCGCTGAAATGTGGTGATTTCATCTTTTGGCTTGGGATTGGGTCAACTTGCATTTTGCTCAAGCCATTTGTTCAAGACGAGAAGTTCCTGCAGCAGAAATAGAGAAGTATAATCAGCAGGATGGATTAGATCCTGAGGAAGCCATTATCATGGAGTGTCAGTGAGTAAAATTAACATGTATTTTTAATAAGTTTATAATTACTTATCCTACAATAGACCATATGGTCTATTCACTTTTTGTGGACTCAGACACTTAAGCCCTCAAATGCCATTTAGTTTGAAACACACACACATACCCACACCCCCTTCCCTCAAAGAAAACAAAGGAATTGTATTTTGAGCTCCAAAATATTTTCTTAAGGAGGAGAAATTTGTATTGCTATCAAAGGCAGGAATTTTACACTTATGTCTAGAAAGACACATGACACATTTTTGCCCTACCTCAGGCCTTTCCTTTTAATCTGTTGGCTCAATTATCTGAGCTGAGGGCAGCACGGCTGTGCTGAGTTTTCAGCTGGAAGTGTTGAATTCCTTGTTTTTGTGAATTTTTGCAGCAGACCTGGTATTGTTATTTAAATAATCACTGGCTTTTTAAAATTAGAATTCCATTAAATTGAGAAACAAAGGACCCTATGCTGCTTTCAAGGAGAAAATGCCTCTATTTTCCCATTTCTAGGCTGTATTTCAGGAAGGCCTTTTGATGATATTCTCGTGAACTTACTTTTAGAGACAAGCGTGCATTTTATGACTTCATTTGGGTCTTTAAAAACTGCCGATTAAGCAGTGCCCTTAAAAACAATTTTTTTCTTCACTAATAGGCTGCAAGAAGTCTCATCTTTTTATGGTTTACCTTAGAGGGGCTCCACATAACATAAAATGACTATTTTTCAACACACTCTGAGGAATGGAATAATACAAGTCAGCCTTAGGGGGACAAATCAGTCAATTCAAGATACCACTGTACTTTTTAAATTTATTAGTGAAATTTTTTAAAGTTAGGCTGGTCACTTGGAAAATTCTAAGTTTTTATTTATTTTTTTATTTGTTTTTTTTTATTTTTGAAAGAAAAAGAGAGGAAAGAAAGTGAGAGTGAAAGAAAAAAAAAACAATGTAAGAGAGAAAGAAAGAGGAAGAGAAAGAGGGAGAGAGAATGGGATTCTTGTTCTATTGCCCAGGCTAGAATGCAGTCTAAAAATTGGTATTAAAAACCTCTTTTATGCCAATAATTGTGCTTAACAATGGAGACAGGAAGGAATAAGGGATGAAAATAACAAACAAGCAGCCAGCCAGTGTTTTACTTAAACCTGTGAAATGCTATGCAATTGCTGAGGAGTGATTTACTTCCAGTTATGTGGTCACTTTTAAAATAGCTGTAATGTGATACTGAGAAAAATGTATGTTTTGTGGATTTGGGGTGGAGATCTGCAAGATGCAGATCACCCAGACTCACAGCTTCCTCATCTCCATCTTCAACTTGCAAATTTAGAAGAATTATCTGCAACTTGGAAAGGCCAGTTCCAGA